>ML262228.1:45602-100784 GCA_005239495.1 Nicotiana undulata
AGTTTTTTGTTTTGGGGGTAGGGGGGGGGGGGATGGGGGTAGGTGGGTTTTGGAGGGAGCAGTAAAGGTTAGGTGAAGTATTCGAAAAAGCTAATTACCCAAGCAGTTTTTAGATAGAACCTTTATACGATGAATGAAGTAATTTAAAGGAAGAGTTTTAGTTATGTTGCATATAGTAGTAAGTAGCTAAACTATTTTATTTTTAAGACTATAAATTTTATATTTTCAAGAGACTTAACATGTAAAAATCAACATTTTATACAGTAATTAACCAAATATATATTAATTACAAAATCATGCAAAAATTTATACTGCGATCATTTTTTGCTTTGCTTTTTTCAGAAGATTGTCGTGAAAAACGTGCGTCAACTTGGATTTGGGCTGTTTACCTGCTACTACTTCATTGCATTTCCTTTTTATTGCCATGTCATGTCACAAATCATTATAATCCCCTCGTGGCCCTTTGCTAATTGTCTGTTTCTCGACTTGTGTGATGGTTGCTTCGATTTTCTCTTCTCAGCATGTGATTTCTGTAAAATTTTAATGCTCTCCGGATGCTCGAAAATCTCAACAATATGAATTATTTAATAATTGTTATGAAACATTAGTATACGGTGGATGTTCATAACTCTTAACACTCACTACTTTTCTCTATTAGCTTAATAACTTTCACTATTCCAATACTTATAGTCCGTGTCGACGCCAGAAAATTTAATAAGGGTGTTTAAATGCCAATGGGCTATGCAGGGGTGTTCAAAATCTATTTTTAATCAATAACAAATAATATTTTACCTTATACATAGTATAATTTTTCGACGAAAGGTAGTCAGTTAACCGCCCTTGACCCTATGTACATTCGCCTCTGCTTATGGTTGTAACTCTCATACTTCCATAATCTCCCCCATAACCTTCCTACGTGATCTCAAGTACTTAATGTCATATTTATGACATCCTTTTGTATACCTCTATATAATACTATAAACAGAAGATGGAAAATGATATTGTATACACTTGAATAGAATAAAAATCTCTCCTCTCTTTCTCTCTACATTCTTGTATATTTGCTTGTTTCATATTATTACCTTGAGCTTAGTTTTTTAACAATAATTACTTTTAATTCCTTTTTTAAATGTTGTACTCCTTAATTAAGACGCTACTAATCTAAAGTGATAGTAGGTAAATTAGACTATATTTTCACCCTTAATGAACCATACTTTAGTGTGTTTTAAGTGCAAATAATGATAACAAAATGCTCTTATTAGTGTTTTTATGCTTTGCAGGATATAATCTATGATGGGAGATACTTTGGAGCGTTTTGGAGTCAATTAAGTGAGTTTAAGGCCAATCGAGATAAACTCGTGAGAAAAGAACAAGAAAAAGGCGAAGATTACTGGAAAGGAGCCCACCGCGGCTGGAGCGCGGTGGGCAAGGGAGCGAGAATCAGAATGGTGGTCTTTCATCGCGGTCGCGCCGCGTTCCTGCCGCGACCGCGAGCGAGCACTAAAAAGTGAGAAAAACTGAAGGACCAAAGTGCAAAACACGGGAATAATTAGCCTAGACCTATTTAAACATTATAAACTCGCCCAAGAGACTATCAAGCTTGTTTTTAGACTCAAGTAGGAGGCAAGAACACGTGTGAGAAGACAAGCAACAATTAGAGTTTTTCGATTCTCTTTCTTTTACCTTTATTTTGAGAATTATGATTTCTTTTGAGTTTTTATTGTTTTTTAGCATGAGTAGCTAACTTCTTTAATCTAATGTTTTGGTGGAACCCGTGGAGGATGAACTTATTGTTATCTTAAATATAGTTTTGTTTGGTTTTCAATCTCTATTTGTTCAACTACGTTCTTGTTGTAGTTGATTGAAGGGCCCTCAATTAGCTGTTCCTATTTAGTGTATATCTACTCGAGAGAGAATGCATATTTAGGTAATTGTTGAACAACACCACTCCCAGAGTATAGGAGAGATCCATAACCAAGGGTTTAAAGGTTGGATTAGAGATAACGATACCTTGGGTGCAATCTAAAGTGAACTGTAATGCAATTTAGCTAACGTAACTTGTGAGGGAGTGTCTAGTAGTAGATTATCATAATTACTTGAGAGAGATTTCTGATAGCGTTCATGATTGATAGAGATAACTAAACCAAAACTATAAGAAATATACAAGAAGGGATTTCATCAACGGGGGAAACCATAACCTTAGACCTTTATCGCATTTGTTTACATCTAAATATTAGTTGTCTTTTAGTTTGTTTAATTTCTTCAGTTGTAGTAGTAAAAATACCAAAAAGTGATATTCATAACCTTTGGAGAAATTGATTATTGAGAATCTAGTAGTCTAACAACAATATTTGATACGTTAGTTCCTTGTGGATTCGACTCTGGGCTAAATATTCAGATTATATTTGCAACGCCCGCTTAGTCTTTTAGTAGACATAGTTGAGCGTGATCAAATTTTGGCGTCGTTGCCAGGGAACTAACGGTATTAGCAATTGTAGTTGGAGGAAAATACGAAATTCTTAAGTGTAGTCAATTTTCTTTGATTTCATTCATATATTGAATTTCTAACGTTTGCTGAATCGGTTGTTCATGTGCATGCCTAGAACCTCATCGAGAACTGGTGAAGTATTTGACGCCTTACCAGATGAACAACAATAATAATGGGGAAGATGTGGTTGACCCAGCCGGGCAGATTGCAGCACATGCGGTACCCATGGTACTAGAGGCGCCTTTATATGACTGGGCACAACCCACAACAAAGAATTTGGCCGCCGCGATCATGGTCCCGCAGATAGAAGCTGAGTCCTTTCAAATCACGAATAATATGTTGCACTTGTTGCAGAATAAGGGGCTATTTTTGAGGTCATACATTGAGGATCCCCAGCAACATTTGAAGAACTTTATGTCGATCTGCAAGACTCAGAGGCAACCAAACGTCACTCCGGAGGCAATAAGAATGTTGTTGATTCCGTTCTCAGTGACAGGAGTAGCCTAGACTTGGCTCAACTCACTCCCTATCAATTCCATTACTACATGGGAGGAGTTGGTCAAGCAGGTTTTTAATAAATTCAATCCACCGAACAAGACAACGCAACAAATTGATGAGATCTTGAGCTTCAGGCAGAAGCCTATGGAGACACTACAGGAGACATGGGAACGGTTTAAAGGGATGCTGGTAGTCTATCCTTACCATGGTATTCCAGAGCATATGTTGGGGCAGCGATTCTATATGGGTCTGGCTGATGGTGTGAAAGTTAATGTTGATGCTTCAGCTGGTTGAGCATTCCTAAGCAAAACATTGAGAGAGCCAGAGTTTACTTGATAAAGTGGCACATAATTCAGGGTGGACAACCAGGGGTGCACCTATTACCCCAATCGTTCACTCAGTGCCATTAGATCCGTCCAACACTATTGCTAAAAATATGGAAACTCTGATGACACAGATCAGCATACTTACGAAGAAGGTAGAGGAGTCGGGGAAAAAGCAGCAAGTTCATATTGTGGATACTACCAATGGGGGCTTATGCACATATTGCATTAGTCAACCAATTGATAATTAGTGGAATGCAGATTGCGATCATCCTCACTACTCGGAGAATATGAATTATGTGTCAAACTATGGAAGCCAGAGACAGGGTGGACAGAATTGGGGCCAGCAAGCTCAGCGTACAGACCACCTCATCAGCAGCATAACAGTGGAAACATGGGTTCCATGAGACCTCATGGTAACGTGGCTCCCTACCAAAGGCCACAAGGGTTTAATAATCAAAATCAGCAACATGCATATCACCCCTCCCCCCCCCCNCTCCCTACCAAAGGCCACAAGGGTTTAATAATCAAAATCAGCAACATGCATATCCCCCCCCCCCCCCCCCCAACAACAACAACATGGGGGGAGACAAGAAGATGTGTTTTCTAGACTGGAAGCGATGATGCAACAAGTGATTGGGTCAACTGCCAAAATCAGCGAGAGAGTAGATGCACACGAATCAGCTATTAAAAATATTGAAGTGCAGATGGGCCAAATCTCAATGTCCTTGAATAATCGTCCTCTTGGGACTTTGCATGCAGACACACAGGTAAATCCTAAGGACCAGGGCCCAAAGCAGCTAATGGTAGTGAGTCTCCGCAATGGTAGGGACTTATACCTGGAACAGGAGATAGCTCGTGAAAGCAGACATGACGAGACATTGGTACCATTGCCGATTGAACTTGATGATTCAACAAATCTGACCAAGGTAACAGTGCAACATGCTGAAGGAGAACCCAATGCGCAGTGTGAGGCTGAAAAAGAAGTGGAGATAGCCCAAGAGCCGGTAGTTGAGGTGGTAGCTGAGAAAGAAAAGTCCCAAATCATTGGGAAAAAGAGACCGCCAGCTCCATTCCCTCAGAGGCTGGCCAAATACCAAAAGGATGAACAGTACAAAAAGTTCTTGGATATGCTGAAACAGATACAGGTAACATTCCTCTAATTGATGTTCTGAAGGATATGCCTGGCTATGCGAAGACGATAAAGGACTTGATGTCCCAAAAATTCGATTTCCAAGACTTGGCAACTGTGACTCTTACTCAGACTTGCAGTGTTGCAGTGACACGACCAATTGCAGAGAAGTTGTCTGATCCAGGGAGTTTTACAATTCCCTGCACCATTGGCAATTTTGCTTTTGCCAAAGCACTGTGTGATTTGGGGGCCGGTATTAATCTCATGCCCCTGGCTATTTACAAGAGACTGGGATTGGTAGAGCCAAACCAACTTCTATGTTATTGCAGCTGGCTGACAAGACAGTAAAGAGACTGTCAGACATTCTGGACGATGTGTTGGTGCAAGTGGGGAAGTTTGTGTTCCCTGCTGATTTTGTGATACTGGACTGTAGAGTGGATGAGGAGATTCCCATAATTTTGGGAAGGCCATTTTTGTCCACAGGCAGAGCCCTCATTGATTGTGAAACTAGTGAGCTCAAGATGAGACTAAACGATGAAGAAATCATATTCAATGTGCAAAAATCCATGAGGCGACCAAGTGAATTCGCCAATTGTTCTCTCATTGATGATGTGGATGTGATAGTGGAGGAAGATGATACGTCCTTAACTATTGAGGACCCCCTTGCTGCATGTTTGATGAATTTGGGTGAGGTAAATGGGGAAGAATAGGCAGAATGGGTGTTAGCCCTTGAAGGAAAAAGGTGTAAAGACCCGTAAAAATCTATGTCTAGAATAATGCCCGAATAGGTCCATGTGTTGTTACAACTATAGAAACTCTTAAAACGGACCTATTTTGAGTAAAAAGTACCCCGAAACTTGAAAAATAAAATTTTCCAAAATTGTGCTGTTATGCGACGCACTATGCGATCGCATAACGTGTATGCAGACCGCATAATGGTCGCATACCTGGACAGGCTACTGTCCAAATTGAGGACAACTATGCGGCCCAGAATGCGATCGTATTTTGGGTATGCGGACCGCATAGTTGTCGCATTCTTGCCCTACGGTTCTTGCGAAGGAGGTTATGCGATGCACTATGCGATCGCATAACAGGTATGCGGACCGCATAGTGGTCGCATACCTGGGCAAATTATTTTCAAATTTTGGCCCATTTGAGGGCCAACTATGCGACAGGAATGCGGACCGCATAGCAGGAATGCGATTCCTGACCGCATTTCTGTGTCGGGGCTCCTATTTTCTAAATTTAAAACCCGACCCCCTGTTTAATAAAACACCCCTCCCCTTCATTTTTAAGGAATTTCTGAACAAAACAGAGAGAGGGGAGAGAGGGTTCTTGAGAGAGAAAGCTCCTTCTTCATCAATTTGATTTTTTCCTAGATCACTCAGGCTTGGGAATTTCGAGTGATCTTCTTCTTCATTCTAACAGGTAAGTCAATTTTGGGTTAATAGTAGAACTCCCCTAAATGGGTTCTTGAAGATGAAAGTGAAGAACCTTGCATGCATGTTCATTTATTGTCACAATCTAGTAAAGGTAAGTGGGTTAGAGTAAATAATCACAAAGAGGGGGTTGGTAATCTGAGGGGTCTCATAGCATTCGATAAATGCCTTGGCGAGTTCGAATTGTGTTCATGATTCCCAATTCTATGATGAATGTGTTACATTATGAATTAGATTGACGTTGCTTGACGGTCTGGTGATTTGTGAATAGGAATTAGAAGGGAACTTCGACTCCAGGTATGTATGGCTAACTTTAACCTTTGTAGAATCCTCTTGTTGGTGTCCGAGCATACGGTATGTGTACTTTGTTTGAGACTATGTGAATTGACTGTTCAATCGTGTTGAGGCATAATACTTCACTCCCTGAATTTCTTGTTGACTACTAAGCTAGTTGAGATTGTGAAAAGTGGTTTGTTGTGTCTATCTTATTATGTGCAAAGCTCGTAAATGCTCGAGGGTATCGATATGAAAGTATGTGTTAATGAATGAAAGAATGTTAATGTGCCCAAGTGTGGGAATGTATATAATGGCTAAAAACCGTGCGTGGTAAGTAATGAAAAAGGGTATTGCGAAATGATGTAATTGAGTTGACTGATTATGGCAACACCGTGTACATGAATTACTGCTTGGTGAGAGTCATTGTGCCTTCAGTCCACATAGCGAATTGTTGATATGAACTTGTGTTCCTTGTAATGAAGATCCTTATGATTTAATTGTTGGTGATTGTTGTTATAAAATGTGATTGTCTGGTGGGATCGGGTTGCACGCCGCAACACGAGGTAATAAGGGTGGACGAGGTAATAAGGGTGGGCGAGGTAATAAGGGTGGACGAGGTAATAAGGGTGGCCGAGGTAATAAGGATGGAATGTGGTTGTGTTGAAATGAGAATCTGTGAAACTCTTGAATATGGTTGTGTTGAAATGAGAATTTGTGAAACTCTTGAATATGGTGGTGTTGAAAGGAGAATCTGTGAAACCCTTGATATTGGTTGTTTCTGTTTCTGTGCAATACTTGTTGGTTCCATTAACTATCTCTTATCTGTGTATTGCTTGATTGTACTTAGGGTAAAGTTTGTTCATACATACTAGTACTATTCCACAGTACTAACGTCCCTTTTGCCGGGGGCGCTACATCTTTTATATGGATGTAGGTGGTTCCATAGCAGGTAGCTCAGCCCGCTGTTAGTGGTGTCTCCTCTTCATCTCTTCAGCAGTTTTGGTGAGACCCTCTTCCTCTCGGGGCCGCGTGTGGACTATACTATGCTCCTTTGCTTATGTCGTAAAGGTATAGTTGGGGCCTTATTGCCGGCAAGTTATGTAAAACTCCTAAGAACTCTTAGAGGCTCCGTAGACACTGTGTGGGTTGTATATGTATATGTACATTGTGGGCGGTAGTTGTACTCACTCGTACTTGTGGATCACAAATCAGAAATGTTGTATATAACTTGTATACTTTGGAGTACCTATTTTTGAAAACTAAAAGAGGAAAATGGAATTATGTTGTTAAGTGTACTTTGAATCTAAATTGGCTAACTCACATGGAATAATGTACGTTATGAACACGGGGTAATACGTTGGGTAGGAAAGGCAATTCAGGTCCGCTTGACTGGGTTCATCCGGTTAGGCTCTGGTCTCGTCCCTCGGTTTTGGGGTGTGACAAACTTGGTATCAGAGCCTAAGGTTTTAAAAGTGTCCTAGGATGTCTCGGAACCGTGTCTAGTAGAGCCCTTCTTATCGGTGTGTTGTCGACCACATCTATAAGTAGGGGGCTGCATGGACATTTAGGAAAATACCATTTCATTGTTACTCTGTATCTTGCGATGAAGTGAAAGGTGAGAATATCTTTATCTAACTCGCGCATTGTCTTAAGTTTCAGTAAATGGCGCCCAAGAAGAGAGCTCGACTCGGCCTAGAGGCCAATGCCACCCCAAGTGTGGCCATAAATCTTTTATCTGATGGTGCGGGTGAGAATGATTCCCCGACCTTGAATCTGCCTGACTCCTCCATGCCAGGCCAGTCTATTCATATTCTTGCTCCAGCGGAGGGTACTAAAATCCCTCCCGCTGATGTTCCTGATCCTTCCTCAATCCCAGCTTCCGGTCCCAGTATTTCTGATGGGGACCTTAGGGGACCTATCCAGATGTTGACTCAGTTAGTGGCCTCCCAGGCCCAAAGATCACAGGCTGCCCCTGCGTCCTCTAGCGAGCAAGGGGATTCTTCAGGTTCTAGGGTCAACCAGTTTCTGTTGTTAGCCCCTCCAGAGTTCACATGCACCAACCCAGAGGCCGATCCTCAAGATTTTGTAGATGAAATGTACAAGACCCTCCGAGTTATGAAGGATACTGAAACAGAGGGAGTTGAGTTAGCTTCCTATCATCTAAAGGGAGCAACATATTCATGGTTTGAGATGTGGGAGAGTTCCCATGGAGAGGGGAGCCCTCCGGTGAGGGGGTTGAGTTTGTAGATGCTTTCATGGATCATTTCTTGCCTATCGAGGTTATGACAGCCTGTGCTGCAGAGTTTGAGGTCCTTAAGCAGGGCCACATGAGTGTGTAGGAGTACCATATGGAGTTTGTACGCTTGTCCAAGTATACTACCCACATGATGCCGACTATGGAGGCCAGAGTTCGTCGGTTTGTTCAGGGCCTTGGTCCCTTGGTTGTCAATGAGGCTGCTACAGCTACTTTGCATTCAGATATGAACTATGGTAAGATTGTGGGTTTTGCCCAAGCTACGGAGGCTCAGAAATTGAAAATAAGAATGGAGAGAGGGGGTAGTAGTAGGGCCCGGTCAACGGGCAACCCTGGGAGCTTAGTTGGAGGAGGGAGATCAGCCCTTGGGAGAGGGCCATCTCAGTCCTATGCTCAGTCCTCAGCCAGTGCGCCGCCATCAGGGCACAATTATCAACGGGGAGGTTGCTTTGGGCCCACTTCAAATAGCAAGAGGTTCCACCAGTCAGGTCGTTCTAGTGGGAGGTTTCAGCAGCAACGGAGGTCCCCATGCCCTAAGTGTGGGAGGTTCCATTCTGAGCCATGTTACTTGGATATTCCGGTATGATACAGATGCGGAGTGAGAGGTCATATCCAGTGGGATTGTCGTGCGCCCAGTCAGGGCACAGGTAGGGGCACTGCTCAGCCGTCCAGTTCTTCATCCCCTACATCTTCAGCACACCTTCCAGCTCCAACAGGGCGCGGTGCAGCTAGGGGTAGAGCACGGGGTCAAGGGGAACCCAGTCAGTTCTATGCTTTGAGTGGTCTCCTGAGTGCGGAGGCTTCTCCAGATGTTGTCACAGGTATTCTGACTGTCCAATTTCTTGATGTTTATACCCTTATTGATCCGGGGTCCTTTTTGTCATATGTTACTCCATTTATTGCTTCGAGTTTTGGGATAGAACTCAAATAGCTTCATGAGTCGTTCTCAGTGTCGACTCTGGTTGGTGATTCTATTACGGTCGCACGAGTCTATAGGAATTGTGTTGTTACGTTGTGTGATCGAGATACCACGGCCGATCGTATTGAATTGGAGATGTTAGATTTTGATTTAATCAAGGGAATGGATTAGCTTTATGTGTGCTTTGCTAAACTCGACTGTCGAACAAGAATTATGAGGCTCGAATTTCCTAACGAGCCCGTTATTGAATGGAAAGGGGATGATGTTGTGCCGAAGGGAAGGTTTATTTCCTATCTTAAAGCCTCCAAGATGATCAGGAAAGGATGCATCTATCAATTGGTCCGGGTTCCGGACACCACTTCAGAGGTGCCTGCTCCCGAGTCCGTGTCGGTTGTGAATGAGTTTCTTGAAGTGTTTCCGGATGAGCTTCCTGGAATTCCGCCAGATAGAGAGATAGATTTCGGGATTGATGTATTTCCAGATACACAACCAATATCTATTCCACATTACAGAATGGCGCCAGCAGAATTGAGAGAGTTAAAGGAGCAATTGAAAGATTTATTAGAAAAGGGTTTCATTCGGCCAAGTGTGTTGCCTTGTGGCGCACCGGTTCTTTTTGTCAGAAAGAAAGATGGATCGCTTCGAATGTGTATTGATTATCGGCAGCTCACCAAGGTCCCCATCAAGAATAAATATCCACTGCCTCGGATAAATGATTTGTTCGATCAGTTGCAAGGTGTTAGGTTCTTCTCAAAGATTTATTTACGGTCAGGGTACCACCAATTAGAGATCAGGGAGCAGGATATTCCTAAGACCGCCTTCAGGGCTCGTTATGGGCACTTTGAATTTCTGGTAATGTCTTTTGGGATAACCAACGCCCCAACAACTTTTATGGATCTTATGAATCGGGTTTTCAAGCCGTTTCTTAACTCCTTCCTGATAGTCTTCATTGATGATATCCTTGTTTATTCGCGAAGTTAGGAAGATCATGATAATCACCTCAGGGTGGTTCTGCAGACTCTTTATCAACACCAGTTGTATGCAAAGTTTTCAAAATGTGAGTTTTGGCTAGAATTAGTCACCTTTCTGGGCCATGTTGTTTCTAGGAAGGGATTCAAGTTGATCCCCAAAAGATTGCAGCGGTAAAGGATTGTCCTAGACCAACGACCCTGACGGAGATTCACAGTTTCTTGGGTCTAGCTGGGTATTATCAGAGGTTTGTGGAGGGATTCTCTAATTTCGCCTCCCCATCGACTAAGTTGACGCATAAAGCAGTTAAGTTTCAGTGGTCCGATGCTTGTGAAAAGAGTTTTCAGGAATTGAAGTCGAGATTGACTTCGGCACCAGTGTTGACCTTGCCAGAAGGTTCATAGGGATTCATGGTTTATTGTGATGCTTCGAGAGTTGGTTTGGGGTGTGTGTTGATGCAATGTGGTAAAGTTATAGTGTATGCTTCAAGGCAACTCAAGAATCACGAGAAGAATTATCCGACGCATGATTTGGAGCTCGCAGCGGTTGTGTTTGCATTGAAAATTTGGCGGCATTATCTTTATGGGGTCCATGTGGACGTGTTCACAGACCACAAGAATCTTCAGTATTTATTCAAGCAGAAGGAGTTGAACTTAAGGCGGCGGAGGTGGTTAGAATTGCTCAAGGATTACGATATGAATATTTTGTACCAAAGAAAAGGCGAATGTGGTAGCCGACGCTCTTAGTCAGAAATTCATGGGTAGCTTGGCACATTTGGAGGCCGGTCAGAGGCATTTGGCTCGGGAGGTTTATCAATTGGCCAGTCTTGGGGTCTGTCTTTCGACCTCAGGTTAGGGGAAAGTCGTGGTGCATTATGGAGCAGAGTCCTCGCTTGTAGAGGAAGTCAAGGAAAGGCAATTCAGAGATCCAACATTGATACAATTGAGGGAAGCGATTTTAAATCACAAGATTTTAGCTTTTTCACTTGGAAATGATGACGGTGTCTTGCGGTGTCAGGGGAGACTATGTGTTCCGGATGTGGATGATCTCCGGGAGAGGGTAATGGCAGAGGCTCATAATTCCAGGTATTCTGTTCACCCGGGTTCTACGAAAATGTATCACGATCTCAAGGAGATTTATTGGTGGGGTAGTATGAAGAGGGGTGTGGCAGACTTTTTGGCTAGATGTCCGAATTGTCAGCAGGTGAAGGCCGAGCATCAGAGGCCCGGTGGGTTGACGCAGCTCATGGAAATACCGATGTGGAAATGGGAAATGATCAATATGGACTTCGTGGCAGGGTTACCTCGCACTTATCGTAAGTTCGACTCAATTTGGGTAATAATGGATCGACTCATGAAATCAGCTCACTTCTTACCAGTCAAGTCCACCGATACTGCAGAACAGTACGCTCAGTTGTATATCAAGGAAATAGTCAGACTTCATGGCACTCTAGTTTCTATTATTTCGGATCGAGGGGCCCAGTTCATAGCTAACTTTTGGAGGAAAGTTCAACAAGGTTTGGGTACTCAGGTAAATCTCAGCACAACTTTCCACCCGCAGACTGATGGTCAAGCGGAGCGGACTATTCAGACGCTTGAGGATATGTTACGGGCTTGTGTTTTGGATTTCAAGGGTAGCTGGGATGATCACTTGCCGCTTATAGAGTTTTCTTACAATAACAGCTTCCAAGCTAGTATTCAAATGGCCCCATTTGAGGCATTGTACGGGAGGAGATGTAGGTCTCCGATCGGATGGTTTGAGGTTGGTGGGGTAGAATTGTTAAGACCAGATCTTGTGCACCAAGCTATGGGAAAAGTTAGAGTCATTCAGGAGAGGATGAAAACTGCTAAGAGTCGTCAGAAATCCTATGCAGATGTTTGTCGTAGGGATTTAGAGTTTCAAGTAGATGATTGGGTATTCTTGAAGGTATCTCCCATGAAAGGGGTGATGTGGTTTGGGAAGAAAGGGAAATTGAGCCCTAGGTATGTCGGGCCGTATCGGATCGCTCAAAGGATAGGGCAAGTCGCGTATAGGCTGGAATTGCCCCCTGAAATGTCATTAGTGCACCCGGTATTCCATGTGTCTATGTTGAAGAAAGTGGTTGGAGATCCATCCGCCATCGTGCCAGTTGAGACTATTGAGGTTAATGAATAATTATCATATGAAGAGGTTCCGGTTTCTATTATTGATAGGCAAGTCCGTAGGTTGAGGAACAAAGAAATTATTTCAGTTAAAGTGTTGTGGCGCAGTTAACGAGTCGAGGAAGCCATGTGGGAAGTGGAGAATGAAATGAAAGAAAAATATCCCCATTTGTTTGAACAAGTCTAGTAGTAATCGTGAGAACTGCCATCTCTAAGTGAATACACCTTTGTGTTTAATTTTGTGCAAGAACACTTCACTCTCCTAATTTCCTTACTATTCTAACCTCTCAAAGTTGTGCCATATTTGTGTAACAATGTGATTGTTTGGGTAATGTGCAACTCTTTGTAGTAAATTAATTATGTGCAATTCATGTGGTAGTTAGATGATATGCAAGTGGTGGTGTTAACTGAATTAGGTGCAAATTGTTGGAGTAAGTGAAATTGTGTGAAACTCGTGCAATGGTTAAATGATTAATAGAAGTGTAGATTGGTAATGATTAATTGAAGTGTATATGGCATGTGGAAGTAACTGAATATATGCAAGTTGTTGAGGTAACAAGATTATATACAAGTTGTTAGAATAACTGCATTATGTAGCAATTAATTGGTCAAGAACATGTGTTTCGGGGGCTCTCTGACAGGTAGATAGGCCTAATTACAGAGGAAACTCTGGCAAAATTTTCAGAAAATATCGGAGTTAGTGAAAATTGGGGGTTGGCATATTGTGTTTTCAAAACCAAATGACTTTCCGATCCTCATTCGAGGACGAATGATTTTAAGTGGGGGAGAATGTAAAGACCCGTAAAATTCTATGTCTAGAATAATGCCCGAATAGGTCCCTGTGTTGTTATAACTGTAGAAACTCTTAAAACGGACCTATTTTGAGTAAAAAGTACCTCGAAACTTGAAAAATAAATTTTTTCAGAATTGTGTTGTTATGCGACGCACTATACGATCACATAACGTGTATGCGGACCGCATAATGGTCGCATACCTGGACAAGCTACTGTCCAAATTGATGACAACTATGCGGCCCAGAATGCGATCGCATTTTGGGTATGCGGACCGCATAGTTGTCGCATTCTTGCCCCACGGTTCTTGCGAAGGAGGTTATGCGACGCACTATGCGATCACATAACAGGTATGCGGACCGCATAATGGTCGCATACCTGGGCAGATTGTTTTCCAATTTTGGCCCATTTGAGGGCCAACTATGCGACAGGAATGCGGACCGCATAGCAGGAATGCGACCGCATTTCTGTGTCGGGGCTCCTATTTTCTAAATAACCCAACCCCTTGTTTAATAAAACACCCCTTCTCTTCATATTTAAGGAATTTCTGAACAAAATAGAGAGAGGGGAGATAGGGTTCTTGAGAGAGAAAGCTCTTTCTTCATCAATTTGATTTTTTCCAAGACCACTCAGGCCTGGGAATTTTGAGTAATCTTCTTCTTCATTCTAACAGTTAAGTCCCCACCACTCCCTTAAATTTTCAGATTTTTGGTTAATAGTAGAACTCCCCTAAATGGGTTCTTGAATATGAAAGTGAAGAACCTTGCATGCATGTTCATTTATTGTCACAATCTAGTAAAGGGAAGTGGGTTAGAGTAAATAATCACAAAGAGGGGGTTGGTAATCTGAGGGGTCTCATAGCATTCGATAAATGCCTAGGCGAGTTCAAACTGTGTTCATGATTCCCAATTCTAAGATGAATGTGTTACATTATGAATTGGATTGACGTTGCTTGACGGTCTGGTGATTTGGGAATAGGAATTAGAAGGGAACTTCGACTCCAGGTATGTATGGCTAACTTTAACCTTTGTAGAATCCTCTTGTTGGTGTCCGAGCATACTAGTGCTATTCCACAGTACTAACGTCCCTTTTTCCGGGGGCGCTACATCTTTTATATGGATGTAGGTGGTTCCATAGCAGGTAGCTCAGTCCGCCGTTAGTGGTGCCTCCTCTTCATCTCTTCAGCAGTTTTGGTGAGACCCTCTTCCTCTCGGGGCCGCGTGTGGACTATACTATCCTCTTTTGCTTATGTTGTAAAGGTATAGCTGGGGCCTTGTTGCCGGCAAGTTATGTAAAACTCCTAAGAACTCTTAGAGGCTCCGTAGACACTGTGTGGGTTGTATATGTATATGTACATTGTGGGCGGTAGTTGTACTCACTCGTACTTGTGGATCGCAAATAAGAAATGTTCTATGTAACTTGTATATTTTGGAGTACCTATTTTTTAAAACTAAAAGAGGAAAATGGAATTATGTTGTAAAGTGTACTTTGAATCTAAATTGGCTTACTCACATGGAATAATGTACGTTATGAACACGGGGTAATACGTTGGGTAGGAAAGGCAATCCAGGTCCGCTTGACTGGTTTATCCGGTTAGGCGCCGGTCTCGTCCCTCGATTTTGGGGTGTGAAAAAAGGGGTCTGGCCGAGGGCTCTCGAGTTTGAGCCATTACACTTAGAGAAAAGAGAGAGCCCGCCAGCCAAACCATCTGTGGAAGAACCACCCAAACTGGAGTTGAAAACACTGCCAGCCCATCTCAGTTACGCGTTTCTTGGTCCTAACTCTACTCTACCTATTATTATCTCATCAAGTTTGTTAGATGTGCAGGCAAATCAGCTGTTACAGGTACTCGCTGAGTGCAAGACTTTCATTAGGTGGACCACGACAGATATTAAAGGGATCAACCCGGCATACTGTATGCACAAAATTCTCCTGGAAGAGGGACACAAACCTTCCAGGGAACACCAAAGGCGGCTGAACCCAAACATGAAGGAAGTGGTGAAGAAAGAAATAATCAAGTGGTTAGATGTGGGAATCATTTTCCCCATCTCTGACAGCAACTGGGTTAGCCCAGTGCAATGTGTTCCGAAAAAAGGTGGCATGACAGTTGTGAAGAATGACAATAATGAGCTGATATCGGCAAGAATGGTCATTGGCTGGAGAATTTGCATGGATTACAGAAAGCTAAATCTCGCTACCCGGAAAGATCACTTCCCACTTCCCTTCATCAATCAAATGCTCGATAGGCTGGCAGAGAGGTCTCACTTTTGTTTCCTGGATGGGTACTCGGGGTACAACCAAATTTCTATTGCCCCAGAAGACAGGGAAAAGACCTCCTTCACATGTCCCTATGGGATATTTTCCTTCAGAAGGATGTCATTCGGCCTCTGCAATGCACCTGCCACATTTCAAAGGTGCATGATGACCATATTCACTGACATGGTTGAAGATATCATGGAGTTATTCATGGATGATTTCTCAGTAGTGGGAAATTCATTTGATGAGTGCCTAACAAATCTGACCCGTGTGCTAAAGAGGTGCATTGAGACGAATCTTGTGCTTAATTGGGAGAAGTGCCATTTCATGGTACAAGAAGGGATCTCCTTGGGGCACTTGGTGTCGAGCAAAGGAATTGAGGTGGATCGCGCCAAAGTAGATGTGATTGAAAAGATTCCACCACCCACATCAGTGAAAGCTATACATAGATTCCTTGGGCATGCCGGGTTCTACCGGCGATTCATCAAAGATTTCTCCAAAATAGCTAACCCTCTATATAAGTTGCTTGAAAAAGATAACCCTTTGTGCTTTCTAATGATTGCAGGGTGGATTTTGAGGAGCTTAAAAAGCGGCTAGTCACGACCCCGATAATTGTTGCCCCCGACTGGGAGCAGCCGTTTGAGCTCATGTGCGACGCCAGTGACTACGCAATGGGAGCCGTGTTATACAGTGAAAGGATAAGATAATGCACCCAATCTACTACGCAAGTAGGACATTGAGTGGAGCTCAGCTGAACTACACGGTGACCGAGAAAGAGATGTTGGCAGTAGTGTTCGCCTTTGACAAGTTTAGATCATACTTGATCGGGTCGAAGGTGATTGTGTACACTGATCATGCAACCATCAAATATTTGATTGAGAAGAAAGAATCCAAGCCACGCCTAATTCGTTGGGTGCTGCTGCTGCAAGAATTCGATTTAGAGATTCGTGACCGCAAGGGCACGGAAAACCAAGTCGCTGACCACCTGTCGCGACTTGAAGGTGCTGAGAATGCAGTGGGAGCAGAGAATATTCTGGAAACCTTTCCAGACAATCAGCTACTCGCCACAAACATGAAGGATGTGCCATGGTATGCAGACATCGAAAACTATCTGGCAAGTGGTATTGAGCCCTATGAACTTTCATCTGTCCAAAAAAAAAGATTTTATCGTGATTGCCGCAATTATTATTGGGATGAACCTCACTTGTTTAGAATTAGTATTGATAACATGATCAGGAGGTGTGTCCCCGAGATAGAGCAATTTTCTGTTTTGCAGGCTTGTCACGCGTCAACATATGGAGGACATTTTGGAGGAGTTCGAACATCAGCTAAGGTTCTAGAGGCCGGATTCTACTGGCCAACTGTGTTCTAAGATGCTCACCAATGGGTGAAGGGCTGTAATGAGTGTCAAAGGAAGGGGAACATATCCCGTCGTCATGAGATGCCCATGAACCCGATACAAGAAATGGAGGTGTTTGATGTTTGGGGGATTGACTTCATGGGTCCCTTTGTCAGCTCCTATGGCAATAAGTAAATACTTGTTGCTGTAGATTATGTGTCCAAATGGGTGGAAGCTGCAGCACCCCCCACCAATGATGCAAGAGTGGTGGTGGGGTTCTTGAAGAAAAACATATTCACCCGTTTTGGGATACCAATGGCCATTATCAGTGACGGATGCACCCACTTTTGCAATCGTGTCTTCGACAAGCTGCTAGATAAGTATGATGTGCGCCAAAAGGTGGAAACCCCTTATCACCCTCAGACGAGCGGGCAGGTTGAGATATCAAATCGAGAAATCAAGAGTGTGCTAACAAAAACGATGAACGCCACAAGAACAGATTGGGCGAAAAAGCTTGATGACGCACTCTAGGCCTATATAACTGCATTCAAAACGCCAATTGGTATGTCTTCGTACAAGTTGGTGTTTGGAAAGGCTTGTCACCTGCCAGTAGAACTAGAACATCGAGCTTGGTGGGCACTGAAACAATGGAACCTGGATCTTGATGCCGCGGGCACAAGTCGAGTCAGTGAGCTACATGAGTTGGAAGAATTCAGGTATCAAGCATTTGAAAGCTCGAGGTTGTATAAAGAAAAAATGAAGAGGTTACACGACAAAAACATTGTGGACCGCAACTTCAAACCCGGAGATAAGGTATCGCTCTATAATTCAAGATTGAGATTATTTCCGGGTAAGCTCAAGTCCATATGGTCTGGACCATTTCGAGTGGTCGAAGTGTTTCCCTATGGTGCTGTAGAGATTACTACTGAAGATGGTTCCAACGCCTTCAAGGTTAATGGACAAAGATTAAAACTGTATGTGGGGATGAATGAGACCAAGGAGTTGTCTGTGGTGCATCTTTTTGAACCTTAGAGGTTGAGCGAGCCTTAAATGCGCTCATTCTGTGTCGTGCCGCGAAGTTAAATCAGGCGGTTCATGGGAGGAAACCCATTGATTGTTGTATTCGTCGTGCCGCGATGTTAAATCAAGCGTTGCGTGGGAGGCAACCCATGATTTTAGTTGTTTTCTCTTTTGTATGTGTTGTGGGTGATGTGCATGCGACTAACCCATTATCGAGTGTGCAGGACAAGCTTGGAGGTGTGTGGAGCAAAGACGAGTTCATAAAACAACTATGTTAAGGTAATGTGTGAGTAAAACAAAGCAAAAGTCGAGCCTCATTCACCGCGACCGCGGAAGAACCGCGGCGCGACCACGGTAGAAACCTAATTTTCTGAACCTTGACGCACGTTCGTCACCGCGACCGCGGCAAAACACCAATTTTATGAATCACCATCACCGTGACCGCGGCAGGACCGCGGCAAAAACGGGTATTCTCTGAATCTCACCGCGACCGCGGCAAAGGGGAAACTTTCTGAACCTCCCTTCTCGCTTCATCCGCGACCGCAACGAGTCGTCTGCCTGCCCAAGTAAGTGTTCTTTTGAATTTTTATTTTATTTTTTTTATTTTACTTTTAACGTTTCCCCATTCTTATAAAACCTAACCACTTACCCCACCTCCCCCACTTTCCCCACATCACAAAAATAGACCTAAAACCCTAAATTCCCCTCATGCCTCTCCCCTCTCTCTCCAGATTTCCCCCCTCTTCCTCTTCCCCAACTCACGCCTTTCTATATCTAAACCTCCATTTCTATCCACTCACTACTCTCACCCACATCCCTGCCCAAGTAAGTCACTTATCTTCTCTTCTCTCTTAATTATTTTTCTTGCTTCTCTAGTTTTTTGTAGTCATTGTTGTAATGTAGATGTAATGGTGATTCTTCACCATATTTAGGCTAGATTTCTTTGGGTCTTTTTCTATGTGAACTTGACTTAGGATGTTTAAGTGTAACAATTGACTATGGTGGGAGAGATTCCATATTGTTGGAGTGACTTTGGTACTTGTTTGTGGTTGAAATTGGGGAGGATTTGTCCATATAGGGCTAATATCTTCTTGTCACGAATTATGCCCACCTGATGTTTGTAAAATTGCCCAATTGGGCGAATATTTGGTATTGTGACCGTCGTGGTGGTGAAGTCTGAGTAATCACCCGATAGAAACACAAATTGATCACTCTCTGACAATAAATCTTGTTGTCACAGGTACCATGTCTCAGTCAAGGAAAAGAAGAACCTAGGACAGCACTAGCCAGTTTGACTCTACCCGGTTTATTTCAAAAGATGCTGAAGATAGATTTGAGGCGAAAGCGGTCAGGAAAATGGTCCACGAAGTTTCGATTGACAGGGTCTCACTACAGTATGAATGCCCAGAGATGTTCACTGAAATAAGGAGATGCCAATTAGACATCTTCTTTGAAGAACCTGAGGAGGCTAATATCTTGATGGTTTGGGAATTCTACGCGAATTGCCCGAAACATGAGAACTGGGTGGTCACAGTTCGGCGGAACAAGGTGAATGCATCACTGGAGGCCATACGCCGGGCATACCGGATTCCAGCCTTCTCTAGGGATATTGATCACTACCAACTCCATCAGCAACCACCGGTAAATTGGACCATGCTTGTGCAGACAATCTGTGCGGGAGGGGTGCCTACATGGGTAAAACATGGCATCACGCTAAACTCTAATTCTTTCACTTGGGAGGCCAAATGCTGGTTCACCATCATCTGTAGCCGCCTGTTGACCTCCAGCAATACCACTGATGTCAATCCCACTCGTGCGGTGATGGTTTGTTGTTTTGTCAACCGGCTTGACTTCGATGTGGCCTAGGTGCTCCATGATGAAATGTTCATCAGATCGCCTGAGATAGTGAAAGGGTTCTACTTCCCTTCACTAGTCACCAGGCTGTGCCAAATAGCCAGGGTCCCTGAGAATCGCCTCCTTGATGGAAAACTGGCGAAGAAGGCCCCATTCAAAGCTAGCAAAATATCAGTGGGCAAAGAGCAGCCGGTCCCTCTTGTTGTAGATGAAGAGGATGAGATTGTACCTGATGCTTCACCACCTAGGCAATCCCATGATGAAGCGGGTCCCTCTCAACCTCGTCGGAGCACCAGGATGTCTAACTTGGAGGAAGATGTGGCTGGCCTTCGCACATCGGTGGACAACCTGAATGTCAGAATGGATTCTATGGCCACCCAAAATGCCAAGTCCGAAAAGCGGATAATGGCCTGGTTTCGTGCATTAGGGCGCGCCTGTCACCTCGACCCGGCCACCGTCTCTGATGACGATCGAACACCAGGGAAGTCTCCTTACCTCACTGTGCTTTACTTTTGTTGACATGGGGACATGCCAATTTTTTAAGTGTGGGGTGGGGGATATTTTTGTTGTTGTATATGTTGGTAGTTTTAGTTTTGTTTGGTTGTTTATAATTGAAATTGTTTTTATTTTGATTAGTGTTGACTTGGCCCGAAGACGGACACCTTTCGACGGGTCTCTTGAGGATATTGAGTCGAGCTTAAAAAAAATGGACTCTTCCCGACGATGGACCTGTTCTTGAGGGAAGTTAGTCCAAAGAAAATACCAAAAAGATTTTTTATTTTTTTTTAGGTAGTGTAGTAACTCCCCATTGATTTTTCTTTTTACCACGGTTCTTTTTCAAGGGTTTAGCTTGAACCGGGTATAGCTAGTTTTCTTTTTATTTTTTAGTTTTTAGGTTTCTTTTGGGTAAGGAGCTGAATGGAAAAAATGCATCCCTTAGTGTGTTACACCCGAACACCAAAGACCCTAGGGTGTGACGCTTAAGCTCATTTGTCGACTCTTGTAGATGCCTTAATTTTGCATGTCGTAACTAACTTGAATGCTCAATGGAGTGTTTTGATGAACCAATCTGGAGTGAATTATGTTCCATGTGTGTGTAAGGTATTTTGCATCGTACTCTATGTCCACATTTGATACCTAGAACTTGCCCTGTGTGTGTGCAAAGCGAAATAGTAGTTTGTTCAGTCTTAGAAGTGATATAGGCATTTCTTTGTTAAGCCAGACATAAATATGTATCCACCCGATTTCAATTCACCATATTTAACCCCTTTGAGCTTATAAGCTTGTTTTGTTGGCAACCACATTACAAACTGTACCCAATTGTTTGAATAGCCTGCCTGTTTGAACCCTATACCTCCTAAGCACTTGAATTGTAGAGAACATGTAAAAGTCTAAGTGTGGGGTGGTGGTCTGGTTTTTAAGTGGAATCAACGACATAGAAAGAATGGTGCAAAGCATAAAAGAATGAACACCACTGAAAAAAATAAAAAAAAATATAGAAAGAAAGAAGGACAATGAATAAATACAGTCCTTGATGAGTGGTGAGTTGAAAAAAAAAGTGCACCTAATGAAATTTTGGGTAATCTAAAGAGTGGTGGAAATTCTTGCCAAACATAAAAATGGGCTGAAAGCTACAATAGTTGTATTAAAAGTGCTTAGGGAGATTAGTCACTATATCTAAAGATATCCTACCCGTCCCTTAGCCTACACTACAACCAAGTGAAGACCTAATTGATCTTAGACTGAATGGACTCGATTAGTAGAGTATTACACTACGGGCAAGCCTATGGTGTATCTTTGTGGTATATGAATGTTCTTTCCGAGAGTGAGTGAATTATTTCTACTTTAAGTTCCTACTTGTTCTTAATATTACTCTTGTAGAACTACTCTCGATTGTGTGATGTGAGGGCATGTGATTCATGACGGAAAGGTACGTATTGACCTCTGTGTAGAGTACTTTGAGGAAGTAAGAATATGGCATGGCATGTGAGAGTCTCCGTTTGAGGCATAGATGTTACACGGCTAGGTACAATGCTTGTAAAATGTTCGTGGTGTGACACCGTAGGGAAATGCTTGAGAAGATTAGGCATGTAGAGTGTGGTAAATTAGACTGTATTTTCACCCTTAATGAACCATACTTTAGTGTAATTTAAGTGCAAATAATGATAACAAAATGCTCTGATTAGTGTTTTTATGCTTTGCAGGATATAATCTATGATGGGAGATACTTTGGAGTGTTTTGGAGTCAATTAAGTGAGTTTAAGGCCAATCGAGAAGAACCCGTGAGAAAAGAACAAGAAAAAAGGTGAAGATTACTGGAAAGGAGCCCACCGCGACCGCGGTTGACCGCGGCTGGAGCGCGGTGGGCAAGGCAGCGAGAATCAGAATGGTGGTCTTTCACCGCGGTTGTGCCGCGTTCCTGCCGCGGCCGCGGGCGAGCACTGAAAAGTCAGAAAAACTGAATTACCAAAGTACAAAACACGGGACTAATTAGCCTAAACCTATTTAAACATTATAAACTCGCCTAAGAGACTATCAAGCTTGTTGTTAGACTCAAGTAGGAGGCAAGAACAAGTGTGAGAAGACAAGCAACAATTAGAGCTTTTCGATTCTCTTTCTTTTACCTTTATTTTGAGAATTATGATTTCTTTTGAGTTTTTATTATTTTTGAGCATGAGTAGCTAACTTCTTTAATCTAAGGTCTTGGTGGAACCCGTGAAGGATGAACTTATTGTTATCTTAAATATAGTTTTGCTTGGTTTTCAATCTCTATTTGTTCAACTACGTTCTTGTTGTAGTTGATTGAACGACCCTCAATTAGCTGTTCCTATTTAGTGTGTATCTACTCGAGAGAGAGTGCATATTTAGGTAATTGTTGAACAACACCACTCCCAGAGTATAGGAGATATCCATAACCTAGGGTTTAAAGGTTGGATTAGAGATAACGATACCTTGGGTGCAATCTAAAGTGAACTGTAATGCAATTTAGCTAGCGTAACTTGAGAGAGTGCGCCTAGTAGATTATCATAATTACTTGAGACAGATTTATGATAGCTTGAGTCATGATTGATAGAGATATCTAAACCAAAACTATAGGAAATATACAAGAAGGGATTTCATCAACGGGGAAAACCATAACCTTAAACCTTTATCGCATCTGTTTACATCTAAATATTAGTTGTCTATTAGTTTGTTTAATTTCTTCAGCTGTAGTAGTAAAAATACCAAAAAGTGATATTCATAACCTTTGAAAAAATTGATTATTGAGAATCTAGTAGTCTAACAACAACATTTGATACGTTAGTTCCCTGTGGAATTCGACTCTGGGCTAAATACTCAGATTATATTTGCAACGCCCGCTTAGTCTTTTAGTAGACATAGTTGAGCGTGATCATAAAGCAATAAGGTATCTAAAACTTCAAACATTATAAAATAAATTCAAATTATCAAGATATTTGAGGCTGAAAAACATATTCATTGCATACCATCTTTCTTAGAGCACCTGATAGCAAGAAAACAAAACAAGCAAAATACGCTTAAGGCGCTTATGGCGTTTTTCTTTATTTTTTTTTGTCCTTTTACATTCGTTTTATTCGACTTCTTGATGACAATTGATTTATATGTGACTTTTGCCTATCTCATGTTAGCAATAAGTTTGATAATAAGATTTATTTAATTATTCAGAATCTCTGCCTCAACTAGTAAATAGAGTATTTACTTTATAGTTATTTACCTCAATTTTTAAGACTTTAAAGTAGTATTTTAATAATTTCGCCAATTTTTGAAATGACGTTTTTTTTAAAATCACATCAGACCATTTTCTAATGTAGCTAAGTTGGTTTTTTGATGTTATAATACAGTTGAATGTTTTACCTAAAATGAACTTGACAAACTAACGTTATTGGGAACCTTGGGAGTTCAAAACATTTTTTATGAGATTAACATTTGTGTAGGTTCATAAACTATTCATTATTTACACTTAATTCTATTAGTTAATATAAATTTGGCCGATTAATCGTAATTAACAGATCATATAGGGTGCCTTAATAATCTTCCCTATAGGATTAATTAGAACCCTTCTCCATAGTCATAAGGTTGAGCAGACCGTAAAAAATAAAGTTAACTTTAACCATTATTAGTGGATAGGTGTCCTAATTCACCTTTAAAATAATTAGGTGGCGACTCTCTTAAAATTAATTAAACCTCGAAATTATCAATATGTTATACTCTAATTTGACCCGTGTTAAAATGGGGTATAACAAGTGTTATGAAATATTAGTATATGGTGGATGTCCATAACTCCTATAACACCCACTACTCTTCTCCATTATCTCCATAACTAGGGGTGTCAATGGTTCGGTTCGGCCGATTATTTTATAAAATTTGTACCATAGCAATTTTTTGGTTATCCTATTATGTATAACCAAAATTACGCTTTTTAAAACCGTCCCAATCATGTCGGTTTCTCTTCGGTATCGGTATGGTTCGATTAATTTTTGGTATTTTTTTAAATATCATATAAAATTCACCAGTAGAAGTAGAATGCAATAAACATATGTTCTTTTATAAGACTTGGCAAAACTCTCTAGACATTTTTATCATTTAAAGTGATGAATTAAAAAAATAAAAAATGGCTAGAGTATAGATCCATCAACTATTCTACAACAACGTAAAAGAAACCAAACAAATTTAAAAAAAATATAAATCACACAAGTGGAAAAATATTAACCAAGTTGGGACTCAAGAATAAAGTCTATAGAAGATTAAATATTCAAAAAGATTAATCTAAATTATATGAAAGGAAACATATTCGATACATTGTAGTTTGCTACTCATAATTGCTAGAATACTTTGTGTCTTACTAATGTACATACTTGAAATAACTTGGTTTAAGTAGAAGTGGCATAATAGGTTTTAGGAATTAGTATTTTGAGTTTAATTACTTGTTGGCTTGTAATTCATAATACCAAGGCCCAAAGAAAAATTTATGCATTATTATTTTTAAACTAACTATATAACTATATTTTTCACATGTAAAATTTATTCGGTACGGTTAAGGGCGTTGAAAATTATTTTTGCTTTTTTTGCTAAAAACTTTTGAAACGCATCCAACCAAGTCTTTGACCAGGGAACGGGAGAATTCCCACTACCGCTGGCAGGCCAGCCGGGCCGTGAGCGCGATCCATTAGCCCCTTTTCTAATTGAAGGAAGCTACCTTCACAAAACTTCTCGCGCCCTTCTCGTAGTTTTGACTTGCTCTTAGGCTACCGTTGACCGGCTTCGCGAGACTATTGTTTTTCGGTTTATTTTCATAAATAAAAAACCTACCCTAATTATCGGTGCGGTTGTAGATTTATATAAAACCTATGATTTTTTTAAAAGAAACCTAAAAGTCGGTTCGGTGCGGTAAGGTTCGGTCGGTTTAGTCAGTTTTCGAATATCCATTGACACCCCTATCCATAACTCCCACTACTCTAATACTTATGGTTGTAACTCCCATACCTCCATAATCTCCCTCATGATCTTCGTACATGATCTCAAATACTTAATATCAAGTTTATGGCATCCTTTTGTATACCTCTATATAATACTATAAATAAAGGATGAGAAATGATATTGTATACACTTGAATAGAATAAGAATCTCTCATCTCTTTATCTCTACATTCTTGTCTATTTGCATATTATTATTTTGAGCTTAGTTTCTTAACAATAATTACTTTTAATTCCTTTTTTAGATGTTGTACTCCTTTAATTAAGACGCTACTAATCTAAAGCAATAAGGTATCTAAAACTTCAAACATTATAAAATAAATTCAAATTATCAAGATATTTGAGGCTGAAAAACATATTCAACCGATGAAACATATAAAAACTTCATACGATATGCGCTTGGTCATGTGTGCAATCTGGATAAACTCATGTGCAACTAAATAATTTTTGGACAGGCACCCACCAACCTACACAATCCACAAACACTAAACGCCCATTTGGATGGGTTTATTTGAAGTGACTTTTAAGCATAAGTCTTAAGTAAAGAATTTTAATTTTTGGCTTTTGATTGTTATTGATCATTTTAGCATAAAGTAAGTGTCTAGAAACACTTTTTTACTTTATCCAAATACTACAAAATTGCTTAAAAATACTTAAAATAAATCAAACCAAACGAGTTCTTAGTCTTGTTAAGATTGAATAAAATTACATGTCGACCTTATTTGTTCCTTATTTTTTGATATCTATTATTACTATATTAGGATAATTTTATGGATGATCATTTGGCTTCACTTACTATTACAAAAACACTAAACTATTTTTTGTAAATGAATAAGCAAATAAAAAGAGGGTGTTGGTGAAATTACAAGAAATTACAGTTGAATAAGACGAATAAAAATAATTAAATATTTTTCAGACTGAGGCGCAGATATCTCGCTCTCTTTAAGGAAATATAAGCCCACTTCGGTAGTATCTTCACATGTCCAGTAGTAATACTCTTGACTTGTCCCCTCCAGGATATAACAACCCGACAATATCGTATGACTCAAACAAACTCTAGACAAGTTGTTGAATCCAAAGCTCTACCAAAATGAACACCTTCCTTCAACAAAAATAATATTCTCTTTTGTAGAGAATAAGTTGGAGACTTAGATTTTCTCCTTCTCTTAACTCTTTTATTCACAATACCAACCACATCTTTTTCATGTACACCATACCACTTTTTCTCATAACAACCTCTTATGATTTATTAGCCAGCACATTACGGTCTTATGCTATCCTGTTTTTCATGAGTGTTTTTAAAACAAGCCCAATTCTCAAAGGAATAGGCCTACTTCCGCACTCATATAAGTGAAATATGTCAAGGGCGCTCCTGTAACTCTAACACCCCACTCATACGAGCTACTGATTTTCATTAAGAGCTAATAAAAAAAACTCAACATCGCAAATTATTACAGGATAAATGCACCCACACCATAGGAATGGAACAATAATAAAAATAGTGCATTTCAAACCAAGTCATCATATGATTCGTCTTCCCATTGAACCTGGTTATAGGATCTCTAGTCCCCATATTGAGTTTCCTCATATATGACTTATGAGTTTATGGGTTTCAGTCTCATTCCCCTCGATGTACTCCATACCGTTTTTGTTGCCAAAGCCTTGGTTAGTGGATCTACAAAATTATCACATAATCAACATCAATTTTACCACTTTTCAAACATCACACAGTATTGTATTTTCTCCTTGTAGGTCAGGATTTTACCGTTTTAATAACTATATTTTACTCTACCAATAGCAGCGGTGCTATCACAATGAATTAAAATAGGAAGAATTGAACACCTTTCTTCAACAAAAATAATATTCTCTTTTGTAGAGAATAAGTTAGAGACTTAGATTTTCTCTTCTCTTAACTCTTTTTTTCACAATACCAACCACATCTTTTTCATGTACATTATAACACTTTGGGTGTGTTTGGTATAAAGTAAAATGTTTTCCGTGAAAAATGTTTTCCAAGAAAATATTTTCTTGGAAAACAAGTAGTAATCTTATTCATTTTCCGGTGTTTGGTACGCAAATCAAGGAAAATATTTTCTCAAGAGTATTCATAAAATAATTTGGATACAATAAACATGAAGCCATAAACTTTTGAACCAACAACCTTCCAAACCCACAAATTTCATAAACTTCTGAACCGCAAAACTTTCGAAACTGCAAAATTTCGAACCCGTAAATTTTGAAACACATAAACCTCCGATGTGGGGGGTGATGGTGGGTGGATGGTGACGAAAAAAAAATCTTTTTGGAGAGAGGATATGGGGTGGGAGTTAGGTGGGTGGGTATGGGGTGAGGTTGTGAGGGTAGAAAATAGGGCGGGGAAGCTTGAGAAGGAGTTTTGGAAAATATTTTTCCTACTTTTGATAAGGAAATTTTTTTCCTCAAATTGGAGGAAAATGAGTTGATGAGGAAAATATTTTCCAAATCATTTAAGCCAACCAAACATGAGAAAATTGAAAAACATTTTTCGAAAAATGTTTTCCTTCGTACCAAACACACCCTTTGTCATACTCACTACCATATTCCTTTTTTCATCTACAAGACAAGTAAGAAACACCACTATTTATAGCTGTAGAATCTATTTCATGAAATAAATAATAAGATAGTGGGATAATAAAATAGTAGAACATGGGTTGGTAGTTACAAATATAATCTTTTAGTGGAAGAACATAACATTAGTGGTTTCAAGAGTTACACAAAAATAATGACCACCTGCCATTCTATAATCGCTACTCCCTCCGGTCCAAAATAAGTGATTTTTTGGAGATTTTCATACAGATTAAGAAATCCACCTTTTAGCATTAATTAAAAATGAAATTGACCATATTAATCTTTACTATCTCACATAAACACTCCTAACACATCTTCCAACACTATTTACTCCAAAGACAATATTGAAAAAAATAATTAATTCATTCTTGAAATTTGAAAAAATCACTTATTTTGGACCACAAAATAAAGCTAGAAAATCACTTATTTTGAACCGGAGAAAGTATCTCACAAGAAATAATATATTTTAATATTAAAATACAGTAACACCCATAGAGGGTGAGAAACTAAAACTTCAAATGAAATTTTCGTATAAAAAAAAGGAACTTTTAAATTTACATTGATAGCTGAACAAATCAACTTGTACTCCAAAATAAGAACAGTGAAGAAAATGAACAAATAAACTTGTACTCCAAAATAAGAACAATGAAGAAAATGTTTCATTTTTGCAGTATATTGGAGGAGGGTATATAAAATTTACTTAATACTCCATCTGTTTCACTTTTTGTAAACTCATTTGACGAGGCACCGATATTAAGAAACAAGAGAACTTTTGAACTTGTGATATAAAATGAGGTACATATATTTTGTGTGGCTATAAATTATTGTATAAAGGGACTCGCTCGTTCAATTTTACTTGGCACGTTTTGACTTTTCACGTCCCTTAAGAAATAATAAATGAAGTGTATAATTTACCATGATATCACTATTAATTGATGCATATTTTATTGAATTTGAGAAAATATTTTGAAATAAGTAATAAATACTGTGGGTATAACTGAAAAATAAAATTTATCTTATCTTAATATACGTAAAGTAACGAGTGAAAATAAAAATTTATTTTTAGTATACATAACAAGTGAAAAGGAAGGAGTACATGTTAACTACATATTCTATTTTTTTAAAAATTCATATAGCAACTGAAATATTAAAATAATGAAATCCTACGTATATTTTAAGAATTGTTCACAATTTAAATACATGTCGCCGCAAAATTCGAAGTCTAATACAGTTTCCCCTTTAGCGTGTTACGTCTCTCTGCTTTCCTACATCACCTCCCCGCCATTTCTTTTCCCCAACAAAACTAAACTTTCACATTCTTCCCACTTTTTGGTTCTTCAAAAAATCACAGAGAAATTACCCAAAAATCGCCATAAGAATCATTCTCTAATATTGATGAAAAATGTGCAGATTAAAACAAGGGAACCAAAAGAATGTATTTGTATTTTTGGCAATTTCGCTTTCCATGGCGAATTCTGCAGTTGGACAGCAGGCAAATACCAATAACTCCATGGGAATTCAGCTACTGAAGGGTGTTCTCGCTTCACGTGTCAAGGATATGGGCGCCATTATGACCCAAAAACTTAAAGGTCAATTGGATTTTTGCATTGAAGATGTGTAAGTCATTATATTTAATGAATATAAGTTTTTGTACATGCATAAGAACGTGAACCATGTAATATGTAATTCTCTGTTAAATTTGCTATGTTACAGAAGTTACGCAGTTGTAATTTTCTAATTGTTCCAATGTCAGTTAAATTAATCAAATTCAGTTTTTCTCGTTTTATGTCGGCGCAAGGGGAGTTTTGGCGTCACTGGTAAAGTTGCCTCCATGTGATCAGGAGGTCACGAGTACAGCCTCTTGCAGAAATGCAGGGTAAGGCTGCATACAAAAGACCCTTGTGGTCCAGTCTTTCTCGGACCCCGCGCATAACGGGAGCTTAGTGCACCCGGTTGCCCTTTTTACCTCAGAGTATCCATTCACGTGAAACTGCTCAATCCCCAAATTAGTTGTGTTTGGCTATATGAATTCTCAATATTTATTCTGGTTGATTAGGACACAATTTTTTTCCAACTTTTTAATCATACTAGAAGAAATAATAACACTGGGAATCTGTGATGCATATGTAGTAGTATGTCGTAAAAGGACACTTGCCTACGAAACCTGTTTGTTTCCTACTTTAGAAAGAGCAGATTCTTCTACTTCTCTGTTAAGTATTAAATGTGGAGCAACATAAGTCAATGAGTAAAGATTTGGTGAAATTAGCAGCATTATCATGAAGTCAGTTTTCAAAGATTCTGCCAATAATCTTGTGGTATATATAGGGGATGGAATTATTTTTCTTCTCCTAAAATTTGTTTCGTTTTTGTGATGATATATATTCGGCTTTGATGATTCAAGTCCATGGAAGGTTACAATTTGGTTTCGGCTGATAAATTTTGATTATGTTACAGAGATGAAGAGTTTGATGCTGCTTTCAATTTCTCCGACAACTCAGATTTTTTGGCAGCATGTCTTAGAACGACAAAAGGTACCAAGTGCTGGATAAATTCTCTTCTTTTCTAGTTTGAGATCCACTTGTCTAGTTCATAATATGGATTACAATTACAATCTTGCAGAATGATGTTAAAATATAGTATTATACTTTCTGACCAAGTACATTTGAGTATAATTCAATTCACTTTTCTTGTGATTAATCATCAATATGTGAAGCTCCTTTCATTCTTGATATTCACAATGTGTTTGGTTGCGTGATAGGGGATGTTCAGCAGCGGTTGTGTACGGCAGCAGAAATAAAGTTCTACTCGACCAGTTTACTGGAAGTGGCGGATGAAAGTGGTGCAGCAAGAAGTTCCAATTACCTGAAACCTAACAAGAACTGTAATCTGTCATCATGGATTTCTGGATGTGAGCCAGGATGGGCTTGTAGTGTTGGAAAAGATGTTAAGGTTGACTTGGAAAACGATAAGGAGATGCCAGCTAGAACTCTAGAATGTCAATCTTGTTGTGAAGGCTTCTTTTGTCCTCATGGTCTCACCTGCATGATCCGTAAGTATTGGATTCTCCAAGTTAAAAATGACTGGCAGCTTCTTGGACTGATTTCTGCATTTGTTTGCTCTAACAATTAATCAGAAGCTGTGAATTTCGTATATACCTTTCTGATAATCTTGTCTTTCCCTCTTGTTGGTTTGTCTTCCTTTTCTTCCCTTGAAGCCTGTCCAATGGGTGCTTATTGCCCTCTTGCAAAACTCAACACGACCACTGGTATATGTGATCCGTAAGTTTCATATGTCCCGCAGGAGCTGTTATTACTATTATTCTTTTCACACACACACACATTCACTTTCTTGACCTGATCATATTGCCTTCCTGAAAATAAGCAGCTACCAATATCAACTTCCTCCTGGAGAGACCAATCATACTTGTGGTGGAGCAGATGTGTGGGCTGATTTTATAAGTGCTACTGAACTTTTTTGTTCGGCAGGATTTTACTGTCCAACTACCACCCAGAAGAATCCTTGCAATAAAGGGTATTTATTTTCTCCCAAAAAAAGTAGCTCATGTATGCTTCTCTTTTCTCCCCAGCAAGTTTAGCCAGTAGATGACATAATGTATTCTGTTGCATCTTTTTGCTCATGTTCATAAGCTCATGCTTAACCCCATTTACTAACCTACAGCTATTTTATGCATTTTTCAGACATTACTGCAGAGCTGGTTCAACAGTACAGACAAGTAAGTCTATCTCTTCAATAACAGTCCGCTATATTTCAGTATTTCTAACTTTTTTTGCTTATTTTATATATGAATGTCAGAGAATGAATCAGGTTTGATGTTTCTAGACATTAGTGCTAGTGAAAACCACTTGTCAAATCTCTTTTCATTTGTTGTCTCATTACGTACTCCCTCCGTTTCAATTTATGTGAACCCATTTGACTGGGCACGGAGTTTAAGAAAAGAGAGAAGACTTTTGAACTTGTGGTATAAAATGAGGCACACATATTTTGTGTGGATATAAATTATTGCATAAAAGTAAATTGTTTCGAAATAAGGAAAGGGGTCATTCTTTTTAGCACGGACTAAAAAGGAAATAAGTTCACATAAATTGAAACGCAGGGTAACATATTTCTTGGAAAAAAAAAATAGAAGAAACAAAAACATGCTGATATTGTTGGGGAGTGTGCAGCTTGTAGCTCCAGCTAAAATACAGTTAGAGAAATAGTTGGGCACTCAGTTCCAATTATCCAAATTAGGGTTGTCATCTCAATAATTGTCTTTCCTTGAGCCGCTGTCTACCATTGCAATAAGATCAAATAAATTTGAAAATATAATAATAATGGCTGGAAAGTTCCAGGACATGTCAATGTGAAAATAATTGATGTACCCCGCACACTGTAACAATTGGCTTTGAATTCTTTTTCCTAAGAGGAATTATTCGAGTTCCTTGTGCTGTTATGAGGTGAGAGCTGAGACTCTATTCGTGTTGTCTTGCTTTGAAGCATGTCTTCTGTTAACTTCAAGTCAATACCACATTGTTTTTGCAACGACAAAATGGATGTATATTAAGTAAGAACTCTTTGCATGTTCTTCTCGATTGACAATTCATGAAACAATTTGTGACTTGAACATGACAAATGATCACAAATGAGTAACAGTGATGTATGCACATGCAGGCTGCTATACATTTGCAACTTGTGAACGTCAGGCAGCAAACCAAAATATCACTGCTTATGGTATTATGTTTTTTGTAAGTCATCATCTCATTCTTAAGTTATCCGGTCAATGACTATCCATTTGATTGTTGTGCTTATGGAAATAACGCTCTTGAGTTGGTTAACATTGCATGTCTATGCATCTTACCAAGGTTTCTAACCATTACATTAATCTGAATGAATATTCTATACTATTAACCTAGATATATTATAATATCTTGACTTTTAACAGTGTCAATTTTTTCCCTTTTAGTTGCTTGGTGATTCATCAGAGGATTTCCCCTTGATCTCTAGAAAGTTTGTTCATTTTGATCTATTAGTCATTGGCTGTGAAAACATAATTTGGTACATATTTCATTATAACACTTGACACATTCAGATTATATCAACTGAACCATGTGGATATAGAGTTGTTTCGGCCTGGTATCGGTAATTTGGGAGTTAGTCTTAACGAAACTATGAAATGCTCTTTTAAGTAATTATTTTACAGGTTCTCCTTCTATCTGCAAAAAGTAATGCTGTATACCTTTTCATTCTGTAGAGATATTGGATTTATGATGTATATGATTTTTCTGTTCAAGACATTTTTCCACCATTAAAGATGCACATACTTAGGATTCAGATTTTACACAAGATTTTTTAACTGATTTTCTCATTTTCAACAGGGTGCAATCATGCTTATACTTCTCATAATATACAACTGTTCTGACCAAGTTCTGAGCAGCAGAGAAAGAAAACAAGCCAAGTCCAGAGAAGCCGGTGCAAGAAGTGCAAGGGAAAGTGCTCAGGCACAAAACAAATGGAAATCTAACCTTGCTAGCATGGGTTCTCAATTGTCAAAGACATTCTCCCGTAGAAAGTCAACTAGGCAGGACATGCAGAAGGATAGTGATCAAAATAAACCTGGTAAAGATTCTGGCTTACCCTTGCCCCCAGGTATGTCTCAGGCAAAAGCAAAGAAGCAAAACAACCTCAAGAAGATGATCAATGAATCTGCAGAGAACCCTGATAGCGAAGGTTCCAACATTGAGACTGGGGATAAAAATTTTAAAAAGAACAAGGGTAAACAATTGCATTCAAGGACTCAAATTTTTAGATATGCATATGGGCAAATTGAGAAAGAAAAAGCTCTGCAGGAGCAGAACAAAGATATGACCTTTTCTGGAGTAATCAACATGGCAAGTGAGTTTGAGATAAGGCCCAGACCTCCTATTGAGGTCTACTTCCAAGATTTAACACTAACTTTGAAGGGAAAAAACAAGCATCTATTGAGGTGTGTATCAGGGAGATTATCGCCTGGTCGCGTTTCTGCTGTTATGGGTCCATCTGGGGCTGGAAAGACAACATTTCTTTCTGCATTGACAGGAAAAGCTGCAGGGTGTACTACAACTGGTTCGGTTCTCATAAATGGAAAGTCTGACTCTATTCAGTCCTACAAGAAAATCATTGGCTACGTTCCACAAGATGATATAGTACATGGAAATTTGACAGTGGAGGAGAATCTTTGGTTTAGTGCTCGGTGTAGGTATGCTACAATATATATGTTACTACTCTACCTATAGCTTAGCTATTGCTGACTAATATCTTCCAAGTTGCCGTAATTTCTGAACTTAAAGTTGTCCTCGATTTCAAGTAGAATAGTCAATCTTTAACTTCTCTCTAAGTTTGGTTTAGAGGTTGAGTTTGTCGTCCACATGTTCTGACAAATATGTTTGCAAGTTACCGAAGTTCAATTCTTTCTATGTGCATATTTCTTCGTAAGTTTCCTTCTACCATGAGTCTGCTACTTCAGAGGCTAAAGACTCCAGTAATTTGCTGTTTTCAAAAGTTATGCTTCCTTTGTCCTAATTATTGGATTGCTACATGATACTTATGGTCATTTTAGAAGCAACTCTCAGATACTTGTTAACTCAATGTTTCGCAATGGATTAATGAAAATATGCATTTCGAAGGTTTGAAACCAATGCATATCATGGTATTTGAACAAATATTAGGACAACAAAAAAACTTAGGACCTTGTTTTATTACTCCTATCAGGAAAAAAGTTAGCCTTGCTTCTTGTTTCTGTTTGTTACAGTTAGAATTCTAGTTTGCCACTACTAGCTTCGCAATTGATTCTTATCTACTTGTCACTGTTAAATTGTTCTTCTAGATTGGCTGCTGATTTGCCTAAACCAGAAAAAGTTTTAGTTGTTGAAAGAGTCATAGAGTCCCTGGGATTGCAACAGGTGAGAGATTCTCTTGTGGGGACAGTGGAGAAGCGAGGCATCTCTGGGGGTCAGAGGAAGCGAGTAAATGTTGGGCTCGAGATGGTTATAGAACCTTCTTTGTTAATTTTGGATGAACCAACTTCTGGTCTGGATAGCTCTTCTTCTCAGTTATTGCTTAGAGCACTTCGTCGTGAAGCTCTTGAAGGAGTGAATATATGCATGGTGGTTCACCAACCAAGGTAATGTTTGCAGTCATGCTTTTCTTCTTTTCGGTCTTCCAATCAAAATGCTCATTGTACTATATATTGGAATATCTTCCAATATAACAACCGAAATACTTGCTCTGGAAACATGAGGTATGGTCATGAATAGTTTCCAGCAGTCATACCAAAAAGAATTTTGCTCTCCGTTCCTACATTGTGGAACAACATTCTGACTTTGGGTCTCATCTTAAAGCACTTCTTTAAGAGAATAACATATCTATTACTAGATTTCCTCACAAAGTCATTCACGTTCATATATAAAATCTTCGCTGCTTTTTGTTTGCAGAAGTAATTTCGTAACAGATAGTTGTTTGTTAATTTCTGATTTCCGTAATTGATTTATCAGATTAATAGTCCTGTTCTGTATCTAACTGTAAACATGTTAGCCAGAGTTGTATTCTCCTCACACTAAGTGACAGAAAATCTCTTGTTTCAGCTATACTTTGTTCAGGATGTTTGACGATTTGATACTTCTAGCGAAAGGTGGCCTTACAGCATACCATGGACCAGTATCCAAAGTTGAAGAGTACTTTGCAGGACTTGGAATCAATGTCCCAGATCGTGTTAATCCTCCAGATCACTTCATTGATATTTTAGAGGGAATTTATAAACTCCCGGCAAGTATAGGAGTAACCTATAAAGATCTTCCTCTTAGATGGATGCTTCATAATGGTTACCCAGTACCACCAGACATGCTAGCTTCTTCGGGATCAGCAGCTTCTTTGGCTGGGGATAATTCAGCACATGGAGGAAGTTCTGCATCGGCTGGTCCTGATCTATCTTTTGCAGGAGAGCTGTGGTCGGATGTCAAATCCAATGTTGAACAGAAGAAGGACCATATACAGCACAAACTTTTGGCCTCAGCGGACTTGTCGAATCGGAAAACACCTGGTGTCCTCCTCCAATATAGGTATTTCCTTGGAAGGTATGACTAGCTGCCTTTATTTCTAATATTAAGAAGTACTCTTTTTATTTGTTTGTTAAGATATGCTAGCAAGTCGCTTATTTTGCTCTTCAATTCCTGTGTTCGAATATTTTGAATTTGTCCAATGTGCTTTCCAATAGTTAGGCTATAGATATTTATATATAGCAGCTAAGACAAGCAGTTTTATGAATATTATGTGAGGTATTTAGTCACAGTTTATGAGGAAAATATGTGCACAGTATGTTTTTTGCTTTATGAATATTTCAATTTTGTCTGTGATATTCGATGAATGGCATCTACTAACAATTTGATTCTGCATAGTCAGACTCGGCAAGCAGCGACTACGAGAAGCGAAGATACAGGCAGTTGATTTTCTTATACTATTACTTGCTGGGATCTGTTTAGGAACACTTGCTAAAGTGAGTGATGAAAGCTTCGGAGCACAGGGTTACCTTTATACAGTCATTGCAGTTTGTAAGTTAAAGCTTTGAGACAGCAGATATATGTACACTTGTCTGATTTTACTTCAGCATGTACAATTGGTCAAATGACATTTAACTTTGAAGTTTAAGACCGGTAAGCTTTTATTTCCAAAATTTTGAGAGGGAAATGTTAAAGAGGAACTTTACAAGTTTTAGAACGGTGCGTCAAATTTTGAGTTCTGCTTGAGAAATTTGCAAAAGAAATATCATGATTTCTCTTAGCAGTTTATCTCTAACTCATCACTAATAACTCCATTTTTTTTTCACTCTAACAATTTGAAACAGTTTTTGCAAATAAAATATATGCTGCTCTTGGAGATTAGCATACTGTGTAAATTATCATATCAAGCTGGAAACTTCTTTTCTATTTGAGTAAAGTAGTTCTTTGCTATTATTTGAACTTCATTACTAGTCACATGACTCCCAGCATTATCACTAACAGAGAGAAAGCATCCTAAATCTCAGAAAAGGTAAGGTATGACAGAAACTGAGATAGTGTAATAGTAGAAGTGCAAAAGTTAGAGAAGAAAAGCTGAAGCTTCCAAGCAGTGAGCAAATATACCATCTTCTTCACACTATAATGATTTCTAAAGAACGATATTGTGTTAAGATTAAGAACTTGGATTAATGATTAATCATGGTATCTGTTTCTCTGGAAGTATGTCTTGTCTACATGGTAGAAAATCATGAAACTTATAAAAGATAATTGTATGTTAGTTTGTTTTGCTTGATGTTTCCCCATTCTTTATGAAAAGTTTTTAACTGGCAATCCTGAGATTAGCCTTTTTCATTTGTTCGGGTCTAATTAACATAATGTTTATTCCTGACTTCCAGCTCTCCTTGGTAAGATTGCAGCATTGAGGTCGTTTGCTCTAGAAAAAGTATACTACTGGAGAGAGAGTGCATCTGGCATGAGCAGCTTGGCTTACTTTATGGCCAAGGATACACTTGACCATTTCAATACAATTGTAAAGCCTGCAGTTTATCTATCAATGTTCTATTTCTTCAATAATCCAAGATCCACTATTTGGGATAATTACCTTGTCTTGCTTTGTCTCGTATACTGCGTTACGGGAATAGCTTATGCTTTGGCTATCTACTTTGAACCTGGTCCAGCCCAACTGGTGGGTGTATTGAACTTTAATAGTGATACATAATATGTGAACTCTTTACTGTGATTCTATACTTACAAACTAATTTTGTCTGTCAGTGGTCAGTGTTGTTACCAGTCGTTTTGACTCTCATTGCAAACCAAGACGGCGACCCACTTATGGCAGAAATAGGAAATTTTTGCTTTCCTAAATGGGCTTTAGAAGCATTTTTGCTTGCAACAGCTAGAAGGTCCGGTGCATCCTATCTCTCTTTGTATCAAATAATATGTCAAGGAATGGTTTATTTCTTTAATGCTTTAAAACTATCTTGCTACGGCATCATCAATTCCTGCTAGGTTTGCAATTAGCTAGGCATTAACCATCAGGCATTCAGAATCAATTATATCTCACTCAAGTGTAAAGTTCCTATTCTTCTTTTATTCTGCTTCCAGGTACTCTGGTGTATGGCTGATCTCAAGATGTGGTTTACTAAAGGCAAGGAACTATGATCTTGGTCACTGGTATCCTTGCTTGCTATACCTCATCCTCGTCGGCTTTCTCAGCCGTTGCGTAGCATTCTTTTGTCTGGTGACTTTCCAGAAAAAATAAGTCGCTCTTGCTTCATTGCTTGGCATTCTAGCACAAACATGGAAAAATGCAGGTTTGCAGACTCACTAACAAAATGCCACAATGTATATGGCTATCCTCTTGCCACAATGTAAGTGCAGTAAAAATGGTCTGTGGCAACTGAAGTCAACAATTTTGGCAGAATGTAAATGTACATATGAGCAAATTTTAGTTTCTCTGGAAGTGTTACCTTGCTTCCTGAATCTTGTAATTAGCTATGACCCTTCAACAGAAATGGCAGATTGCCGTCTTTATAAGAATATACTGCAGGTAGTGGCAGCTATTTCTGGAGCCAACAGGAAATGAATTCCAATCTTTCTCCTCTCATTAGGTTCAATAAAATGCCTGTGAAACGAATAAGAAAATGTGTGTGTTTTACTTAGCGAGTTTAATTGAAGAAAACGGAAAGGTATTATACTTGAATGTCTGGTTTCATTAAAAAGAAAGGGATAAGTGTGAAAATTCTTGTAAATTAAGTTTGCATGCCGAAATATATACTATGACAATCATATTTACACCTGCAAAGTCATTCAACGGAGGTCTATCTTATCTTGTATTTTTCTTTTAGCAAATTATATTATTGTATTGACGCAGAACCGCAATTATGGACGGGTGCATCAAATGTCTATGTTTTACTTTTACATGGTCAAATAAATTCAAAAAAACCTCCTTTCATATTATTATTACTAGCATTCGTACACGCGCGATGTGCGACCTCAAGATAAAATTAATAATAGCAAATAATTCCCTTCAAATAATCATACGAATTATTTAAAAATAATTAGTTATGAAGTTTTAAAAAGTAAAATTAATCCAATAAGCTGTTATATCTTGTAAACGTATTTGTAGTTCTCAATCATAATTCCTACTTAAGTGATTCTTAGTAGTCATATAAATCCTTGTCCTTCATTTTTAAGTAGTCACTATAACTTTGTGCTATCTTTTGTCCTAAAGTTATAAAATCAATTTAAGTTCATCGTAATAAGTAGCAAGCCACTCTTTGGCTGGGAATCAAAATGCATCAATATTCAGAGAGAATATCCCTTAGATTATTAGCAAAATCAAGATGATGTGAAATGTAATGCTTCTATTATTCATGTTTTGTCTCATCATACTACTCGTTGACTGTAAAATTTATTGAATTAGTAACACATAAGAAAAGTATAATAATTATAAACAAAAAGAAAAACTAATTATACACATGCTAGCTTTCCTTATAATCAACTCCAATTTATAAGATAAGGAATAAATAATAATGAAGTTTGAACTCTAAAAAGAATATCTGTGTAAGCACATTCTTCATCAAAAAATTACCACGGTCAATAAAAATATTTTATCACAGTCTGCTTCTTTTAGTAACTTCATGACGCATGAACAAATGTATAAATTAAAAAAAACAAATTTGTGGTAGTATAAAGGAAAAACTAAAATTATATCATAATAAATAAAAATTAAGCTTAAAATATATTTACTGGCAATATAAATTTTGCTGTACCCTTCATATAAAATGACCACAATTCCTAATCTGATAACCTAAAAGTGTTTTAAAAAAAAAGTATTATAATTGATTAAAGTATACATTAACTGAATATCACTGGATGGTTTGACACTGCACCAGGCTATAGTGAAGTGCTGGACTTCGACAGTAATCCCACGGTTACAAGCTATCATGCGAGCCTTGCAATCAGTTATAATTTGGGAGCTATGGAAGAGGAGAAACTGCTACAAATATGGTGATGCTGTATCAATGAATAGGGTGATCTATCAGGTATCAACTACGCTCCAATACTTAGTTAAATTCAGGAAACCTAGCCTGCGTAATGTTCCACATAAGTGGCCTGATTTAATTCATGCGATGGAGCTGTACACTTCTACACTTAAGTATACAAAGGTGGTGTGGGAATTACCTGAACATGGGTGGGTAAAAGTCAATACGGATGGAGCTTCAAGAGGTAATCCTGGTAGATGTTCGATTGGCTATGTTTTGAGAGATGAAGAAGGAGATGTGATGTATGCATGTGGCCAAGTTGTTGATGAAGGTACAAACACTGAGGCTGAGGCAAGAGCAATACTGGAGGCTTTGAAATACTATGCATCTCATGATTATGTGCTAATTGACTTACACACTGATTCAATGTTTGTGAAGAATATACTACAAGGGGTTTGGGGTACACCTTGGGCTGTAACTATGTATGTAGAGGAGATTAATGAGCTGAGGAAGATATGCAACCTAAGGATATCTCATACGCTTAGAGAGGGCAATTAGGGATTTGGAGTGTAATAACTTCTGGGAACTGGATGTACAAGGGAGGAAAATTGTGAATAGTGATAAGTCCCAATGCCCATACTTGAGAGTGAAGGTTGCAAGGAGTTGATGAAGATGAGGAAAAGGATGCACAAAGGCGATAGGGGTACTGGGCAGAATCCTCGATCCTATGTTCGAGTCCTAAGGGAGGAGAGCATAGGGATCATTTTTTCACTAACTTTGGTTGCTCATTTTGCAGGGAGCGTTATTGTAGGCATGACCTATATCTTGGATAACTCCCAGCTGGTGGTATTAGCACATAGTGCTCATTCCACTGGGAGGGATACAGGTATAGGCACAAGCATGCCTTGGAAGCTCGCATGGAAGAGGCTTGACTGGGGATTACATATAACCAAACAAGGATATGATACTTGGGTTAGGACACCACAAGGATGTGATACTTGGTCTAGGACATCACATTGCAGTCCCAGCATAGCACTCAAGGACAAGACACAAAGGCAAATAGGAGGACCAAGACCACCTTCATGCTGCCCAGAAATTCTAAGGCAGCAAGGTCACGTTGGCATACATTTTTGGGAGTGTGAAATGGACCTAGGAATTCTTCCTTTAAACATTTCATATCTCGAGAATACCAACAAGATGACCACATATGGAGGAGAACATATACACCCATCACAACACGCACAAGCCATCACAAACACATTAACACTGCCCAGCAACAACAAGGCAGTGTGTTCACTTTGGTACTTAATTTTGGAAGCGTGGAAGGAAACTAGGCAGGTGCCCATAAGCTATAACACATCTCCAGTACACCAACAACAAGGCAATGTAGGGTGAAAATCAAATGCACGAAGGCAAGCACACGCAGATACTCGCAAACACAGGCTACTTGCATACGATCAAAATGCAGGTACATGGGTCGATCATACATCACAAACTGCGTATTGGAATCAAAAGGTGAGGGTGAATTTTGGACACGCCTATCATGACAGGATACAACAAGGTACAAGGACATGTAGGGAGGATAGGTTTTACTATGGAATTTATCAAGGCTTTGTCAATGCAAGCATTGGAGTCTCTCATCTGATACTACCTGGGTTTTGTGTATTACTTAGGCTAGTTGTATTTATGAACATTTTAATAATGCAAATAGCAAAAATTTATGTGATATTAATATTAGGTCTACTAGCCTAATATTGGTAATAGGTAGTATGTACTCTACATTTCGTATGGTCTTACCTAGTAGGACAATACTGATATTGTTTACTTATTTTTTATATAAATAAAACTAGCCCTAGGCCTTGCCTAGTGGATTATTTAAAAAAAACAAAAAGTATACATTAACTTTTGTATAACACTTCGGCAACTTGTCTACCAAATCAGTTTTCCCTGCGATGAACATTAGTGTTGCGTCAAAATTTATACAATTTGTCATTGAATATATTCAATCAATATGAGTAAAGTAGTCATTAAACCTTCACAAATAAATGAATTGTATAAATTACCAATTATATGCATTACCACCCATATTTCTCAATTCAAAAGTCAAATTTCATAAGCTCCATCAATTTCTTTGTTGCAACTTTACCGATCTACATTGGATGCAAATATCGTAGTAGATAATCTTGTGGATTATAATTAATTAGAAAAAATTTACTGATGAAATACGATTTTTTGAAAATGAAATATGCTCAAATATTTTAAATTTTATTGGTAATGGACAGGAATTGCACTAAGTTACTTACGTATGTATGCATGTGGTCCGGTTTCCTCTTATCTCTCAAATTATAGGCATTGAAGCGATACGACCAATCTATTCTAACTAGAAAAATAGAAAATTTTACATTCCCTTGCCTTGAGTGAAATGGTGGGAATCCTTGTTTGATTCTTTTGAATATCCTCCTTCTTTGGATTAGTACTGGGACGCATATATCAAAAGCTCAGTGTGAAATTTGAATGAGATATATCTTTCTTTTTTCAAATTCAAAATCCGCCAGAAAATCCTTCTCTTTCATTTTTACTTTACTTCTTTTTACCATTTTTGTCATTTCCTCGCCATATAATTTTGGGAGGCCATCTTCTACGTATTCTCACTCAGCGTCTTCATCTGTGTCGTTCTCAGGAGAACCCTGCTATGAATGTATTTACATAAAGAATAATCGGATCCATTGATAAAAAGTTGGATTCAAACGCAATAATTTGGCAGATGTTTATACGGAAATGAGTACTACTAATAAATAGTTTATAACTACTGCATATATTTTCTTCAACCACATCTATCCACATCCAACAGTTTATCCACGTTCTGTAACCACGTTCTTTTATATTAAGTTACTTCAATCGTTTCTTATTACTTGTTTTTTTTTTCAAAAAAAAGAAAAAAGAAAAAACAATATCCCAAGGATATGAAGATAACTACTGCCTTTATTTTCTCTAACCACGTTCTCTTTTCCAAATCCACATCCAACATAAACTTGCCGTAACTCCTTTTGATAACTGCATAATTGATACGTTATATTAAATTCAAAAACATTAAATCAAAATAACTACATTTATTCCATTATCTTAAAAACGTAATTTATTATTTTAAACAAATAAATGGATTATAAATTTCAGTTAACTCTATAAAATTCAAACTAAACCAATAACTAATTATTAACTAAATATGTCATGTAACTCTTTTCTAGGCTGTCACTTGGCTTAATGTGGTGCATTTTTATTTGACTTTTAATAATATATATAGAAGATAGATTGAATTAAGCTACGTGTTCTTAACAAAGAAGTAGGGCAAAAAAGAAGAAGAAAAAACTAAGGAAAAATGTGAGGTTCCATTTTTTGGAATTTGAGTAATTATATATTTTTAGTTTTCTATTTTAAAAAATATGTATACAAATAACGTGCATAACTCCAATAACTGGATTGGTTAATTATTTAAAAAAATAACGTTTTTTTTCTATTTTTTTAATTTCCAAATTTATTGGAGTTTTTGTCCTAAAATATAACACGCGTTGACATTTAATTATGACATTTGGCATGATAACATGAATTTGCTTCTCCTTTTATATATTAATAGAAGATTATAGACATGACATGTCTAAGGAATATTGTGGTATACTACGTTATCCTGAATTTCAGGCCCCACTCGTGGGGTTTGGGAAGTTCTTTGTTTGGAATTAAATTGATTTTCCGAATTTCTTAGCAGCAATTTTTGAACTGCTACTATATTAATGTAGGAATTTTTACATTCCTATACCATATAGTAAACTATATTATTCTCCATGCTCAACTTTTAATATAATTACCTTCTATATACCTAATTTATGAACATTTTAGGGGATTTAATGGTATTAATTAGTCTCCTAATTTAACTCTACCGTATATTCCCACTCCCCCACGTTTCTCTTTCCACACCCCACCCCCTCACCCCGCGTATCTTGCACCAGAGAGTATCAATTCCACCATTGACAACCATTAAAAAGCTTTGAATTCGAATTTGGGTTTTCAAAAAATATTATTTGTTGGAATTGAGTGTTGTTGCAAAGAATTGGGTATTCTCTCTATGTCTCTCTCTATCTCTCAATTTCTAATTTCAGTAATGTAAAGCAAAGAAAAAGAGAGCAGCAATTCCACCATTGACAACTATTAAAAAGCTTTGAAGCTTTGAATTCGAATTTGGGTTTTCAAAAATCATTGTTTGTTTGGATTGGGTGTTGTTGCAAATAATTGAGAATATGGTTTGGAGTTTATATCTCAATTTTGAGGGTGTTTTGGTGAAGATTAGACTTGATTTTGGCTGAATTTCAGATTGAAACTCGAAGAATAAGAAGAAGACGTGATATGCACTATATTTACGAAATTGTAGAAAAATTATAGAAAAATTATAGAAATAATGTAAGAAAATTGTAGATAAGTTGTAGATAAATTGTATTATGTTGTTTATATGTCACGACCCAAATTTTCCTCCACAGGGTCTCGTGACGGCACCTAGTCCCTACGACTAGGTAAGCCTAAAACATGCGGAAAAATAAGTCGAAAACAGAAATAAAACATTAGAGAGATAATCATAATCATAAAACCCAAGCTACTCGGCATTTGAAACTCTTAAAATCCCGAAATCCGGAACGTCCCAAGTCACAAACTTTACAAGCATAGCTCTATACAACGAAATTTGGAACAACATCTTTGTCTATGAACTATAGCTATACTAGAGTAGGAAGGGGACTCGGAAGGTTCTGCGGAAGCAGCAGAAATACCTCACGGTCTCCAAGTAGCTGCTGCTGCTCCTAACCGCGGTACTGAGTGCTGGTACCTGGATCTGCACATGGGGAAAACATGCGCAGAAGGGCGTGAGTACTCCACATTCGGTACTCAGTAAGTGCCAATCCTAACCCCAATCAAGTAGTGACGAGGTCAGGTTGAGGCTCTACTGAGTTTGTAAATAGACAGTTATAATCTAACAGTTGAGATAAGCAACGATAATTAACGGAAATTTAAAGTAAAAACTAGAAAAAAGGAAGGATGTAAATAACTCTCAGCTCAGCACAACATATAACTCAATAGATAATCGTGCAATGCAATACAAGGGGGAAAGTCTCAGACCTCGACCCGCAGTCCCAATTTAAATATGCAATACAATACATGGGGAAAGTCTCAGGTCTTAGCCCGTAGTCCCAATTTAAATATACCATGCAGTACAGGGGGAAAGTCTCAGATCTAAGCCCGCAGTCCCAACTTAAATATGCAATGCAGTACAGGGAGAAAGCTCCCGGATCTCGATCCGTAGTCCCAATTTAGATATGCAGTGCAAGATGTATACCGGATGCAACGAAATTCAATAGTTTAGGAAAAACAGTAGGCAATATAGAGTAAAATACTTCATCAAGGTTCAAATAGTAGTAGTGAGTGGAAAATCAGGTAAAAATCGGTTGACATGTTTAAATCTTGAGTTGCTACTCAGTTTAAAACGATCACAATAATAGGAGAATTGAAAATGAGGTATGAAATAGAAAGAACGAAGGAAAACCAGTAAAAATAACCCATGCACGCACCTGTCACCTCACGTACACGGGGTTTTATAGTGAAAGTCAGTTAAAAATGCCTATGGAAAAATCCCCAACACAGAGTTAGGCAAGCTACTTACCTTGACTGCGCTACTCAACCAAATATCAAGCTCTTGCCACGAGTATCCGACTCCGGGTGGCTCAAATCTATTCAATTTGATTACATAGTGTAAATATCATTTCAAGGAAACAAAAATAGCTAAGAAATTCGAAGCTAATACGCGAAATTAGGAAATTCGCCCAAAAAGTCCCCCGGGCCCAAGTCTCGGAATCAGGTAAAAGTTATATTTTCCGAACACCCATTCACTCACGAACTCACCCGAACAAGAATCATCAAATTCCGATGCCAAAATCTCCCTAAATCCTCAGTTTTTTACTTGGGGAAGTTTCATCAAGTTTCCATGGTTTTTTCACCCATCTTTGTCAATTAAATTAAGGAAAACGATGGGGATTAATGGTCTAACAAAGGATTAGGACTAGAAAACGTTACCTATGATTCTCCTCTTCGAATCCCACTGAAAATCGCCAATTTCCGAGCTCACAATCGATTTTGGAGTTATGAATTTCAAACCCTCGGATTTTAGAATTAACAGCCCAGGGATTTCGCACCTGCAGCTTCTCAACCGCACCTGCGGAGTTTTCATCGCAGGTGCAGAAATCACTAAAGGCACCTGGGGCCGCACCTGCGGTCGTTTGGTCGCACCTGCGGTACCGCACTTGCGGAGCCCAGGTAGCACCTGCGACCACTAGCCACCCCGCTCACAACCGCACCTGCGACCAGGCCTACCACACCTGCGTGTCCGCACCTGCGGAAAAACCATCGCAGGTGCGAGACACCAGAAACATGTCTGGTTCAGCAGTTGATCAAAGTTCCAAACTCTCCCGTGGGGTATCCGAAACAACCCCGAGGCCTCCGGGACCTCAACCAAACTTACCAACTGACCCAAATACCTTATTCAAACTTGTCTGGGCCTTAAAAACACATCCCATAACATCAAAATCATCAATTATGCATAGATTCAAGCCTAAGAACTTAGGAATTTTCAAGAATTCACATTCGACGCCGAAACACGTCTAAACTTATCCGAATGACCTCAAATTTTGCACACAGGTCATAAATGACATTCTGGACCCGCTGTCGCTTTCGGAATCCCATTCCGAGTCCGACATCAAAATCTTGCCTATCGACCGAAATCGCCGAAATTCTAACTTCCGCCAATTCAAGCCTAAATCTACAAACGACCTCGAAAACACATTCCGAACACGCTCCTAACCTCGAAATCACTCAACGGAGCTAACGGAGTCGACGAAATTCTATTCCGGATCCGTCTTCACACAGCTCTAGCTATGGCCTAATTTCTAAGGCTAAAATTCACCTTAAAGGACTATATGACCAAAATCACTCCGAATTTCACCACTCAACGCTCCGACAAGTTTCAATAACATAAATAGACCTGGGAGGAGCAGTTATTAGGGGATTGGGGCGCTAACTCTCAAAACGACCGACCGAGTCGTTATATATATATATATATATTATTTAACTATTGTATGAAAGTTGAACAATATTGTATAAAAAATATATTTAAGTTGTATGATATTGTAGTTGTATATAACTGAGCAGAAATAATGTATGAAAATTATAGATAAGTTGTAGATAAGTTGTATAATATATAATTAGTTGTATGAAATTTATTTTTACTATGTACAAATCAGATACAAAATATACAAAAGACATATTGTATAAATTTTGTATAAAATTTGTATTTAAGTTTTATGTTATTGTAGTTATATTTAACTGAGTAGAATAATATATGAAAATTATAGTAAATTATAGATAAGTTATTGATAAATTGTATAATATTTTAAAACACGTAAAATTATAGTGAAATTGTAAATTTTCGTATTATACAATCGGCTGCATTTGTGCTTCCAGAAGGTAACATTGTTGAAAAGATTGACACTTATCCAAAAGGTCATTTTTAAAGAATCCAATGAAAAAAAAAAGAATCCAATGAAGACAATTATCGTCACAAGTACTGAATTCAACTCTGTTTTTTAATTAATGAAACTTTATATTAGGTCAATCCAAACACTAATAAAAAAAGGATATCTGACAAAGGTGACGTTCCAACTTTTGTTACTGTCTCAATTCTAAGAACTTGGTTCTTAGTACATATATATACATAACCTAGTTTTATTAATCGTTAAACAAATATCAAATCTCAACAATTTCTGTTTTAGATGGTTAACGTTTAAATATAAAAACTTACGTCGCATGTGGTACGTGAATACCACTTTCTTGGATAATATTTGGTTAGAGCTTGAAAAAATTAAGTTGAAATCGAAAGTGGTACTATGTATTTAGTAGTTGATTCAATTATTTTGCAGTATTCCAAAACTGAACTTCAATATTTGATAATACTGACGGCCAAAACTGACTTGAAATAATTATATATTAAAATATGTGAGTATTTTATCATTGAAATAGTTTAAAATAATGGAAGATCTGGAGAGAAAGGGAAGAGAGGAGAAAAAAAAGAAAAAGGGTGTAGCTAAATTGTCACGACCCCAAATCCTAACCGGTCGTGATGGCGCCTATCGTGGAACTAGTCTAGCCAACACTCAGAATTTTCATATTTTTCTTTTCAAATATCTCAATTTATTTCAACGATTCATAATACGCAAATAAATTTCGAAATCTTTAAACAAAACAATTAAGCTAACAGTCTACAACCGTCCCCAAGACCTGGAGTCAACATGTCATGAGCATCTACGAAATAAACTAACTCTGCTATTGTCATGACAAAGTCTAGGAATAATATATTAATACTAAATAAGGAAGGGAAATGGATAAGCTGCGGACGCTGGACAACTACCTCGAAATCCCGTAAGCTGCTGATAACGAACTCGGACGACTATTGCTCTGAATCAATACCTGGATCTGCACACAGAGGTGCAGGGAGTAATGATGAGTACGCCAACTCAGTAGTAATGAAAATAAATCACAGTCTGAGAAATAAGAAACACACATCACAGATACACCAATTCACAAAAACAGTAAATCACCAAGTCACCATAAGTGTTCATCAAATACATAAGTTCAAAAACCAATTTCTAGAAATCCTTTGAAACAAGTATAATTTCAATATATCTCAGTAAAAATCAGTTTGAAAAACGAAGTGAATCCTAGTCAAAAACTCAGTAAAATTTTCATAAATCTGCCCACGGGCCATTATCATTTCTCATAACAATCTCAGTATCAGCCCATCAGGCAACCTCATATTTACTCAGTATCAGCCCATCAGACAACCTCACAGTCACTCAGTATCAGCCTATCAGGCAACCTCACAGTCACTCAGTATCAGCCCATCAGGCAACCTCACAATCACTCAATATCAGCCCCGCGAGCATCACTCAGTAGGTACCTGCGCTCACTGGGGGTGTGTACAGACTCCGGAGGGGCTCCTAATGCCCAAGCGCTATAACAAGCCACAACATGACATAAATCACACACAATATTGGCCCGCAACCTCTCTCATATCACAACATCCTCACAATAATGGCACGCAGCCTCACTCAGTCAGACACTCTCAACATGCCCTTCAGACCATAAATATACCGGGTTCTCGACCCAAAAATAATGTTTCATTTTCAATAAATAGTATCAAAATACTCTTAGTGCCAAAAAAATTATCAAGAAACGACTGAGTGAAAATCATAGCATATTAGTGAGGAAAATAGTAAAATTAGACCTCAAGGGGTAAACAAATCGGCACTAGGCCCCAAACATGGCTTACAACCCAAATCATATCAAAATATATCAATACTAATAAGCATAGGCTTAAAAATCGGTTTCGCAACTCAATAGTTGCCTAAATAGGGAATATATTTCCAAAGTTCAAATATTTGCATTCCAAAACCTGTGAAAGGGTGCAGAGTCCGGGGTTTCATACCCTCAGGACAGGATTTAAAGACATTACTTACCTCAAACTAGCCCGGGAACTATTCCGCAATACACTTGCCTCTCGAATCAACTCCCGAGTGCTCCAAATCTACCAAGTTCAGATTTTTATCATCAAATTATGCTTAAGGAATAAATTTCAATTGAAAAATACCAATTTTAGCACAAAACCCGAAATTTACCAAAACCCGACCCCCAGGACCGCGTCTCGGAACTCGACAAATTTTATACCAAAATGTTCTTCATCATCTCACGAGTTTGTACATATAAAGAAATCTAAAATCAGAGTTCGTTTGACCCCTCAAATCATCCCTAAAAGGTCTCATAATCTCAAGCCCTAACTTCATCTTTTTCTACTAATTTTCATAAATTAAACACTGAGATTATGTTCCTTAATCACCTAAAATCAAGTTTTAAGGTCCAAAATACTTACCTCTATGATGAACACTGATTTTCCCTCTTCAAACTCACCTCAAAAGCTTCTTCATATTCAAAAATGGTGTAAAAAGGGTTAACGGTCGTGGAGGGTTTATTTTTATATTGCCCAGTTATTTATGCACTGCGATCGCGGACAAAAGGTCGCGATCGCGAAGAACAATTTTCCACAGACCCTCAAATACCCTACGCGATCGCAAAGCCTCACACGCGACCGCGATTCAAAGAACCTCAACCCCACACGATCGCAACCCTGCACACGCGATCACGAAGAGCAATGGACTCTCTCACCTCACGCGCCTGTAACCCTACGCGATCGCAAGCAAGGCCATGCGATCGCACTGCCCTAGCCTGCCAAGCTATGCGATCGCAGACACACTTACGCGATCGCATAGAACAATTTCACTGCCTCAACTCTTTACTCTACGCAATCACGGCTTGCTCCTCGCGATTGCGACGAACAATTTCCTGCTGCACTGAAACCAGAAAACTAACATTTTTCCTAAGTCCAAAAGTGCCCGATAACCATCCGAAATAAATCCCGAGCCCCTCGGGACCCCAACCAAATTTACCAACACCTCCTAAATAATCATTCAAACTTAGTTGCACTCTAAAAACACTAAAAACAACGTCAAAATATCAAAATCAACCCGGATTCAAGCCTAAGAACTTTGATATTTCTAAAATCCACCAACGATGCCGAAACTATCCAAAACAACTCCGATTGACCTGAAATTTTGCAGACATATCCAAAATGACATTACAAACATGTTCCAACTGTCGGAATTCCCTTCCGACCCCGATAGCCTATTTTCCACTGCCGACCGGAAATCACCAAAAACTAACTTTCGCCAATTCAAGCCTAATTCTACACCGGACATCACAAAAATATTCCGAACACACTCCTAAGTACCAAATAACCTGACGAAGCTATCCGAGTCATAAAATCCGCATTCTGAGGTCATTTACCGATAAGTCAACTCTCAGTTGACTTTTCCAACTTTAAGGCTATTTTTAAAGACTAAGTGACTAAACTCTCACTACAACCATTTCGATTTCAAGCCTACCAACTCTAACACATCAATAACAGTATAACCAACCTATAACAAGTCAATAACAGTAATCATAATACAGGTTCTACGTAAAACGTGCCCGGAGTTATTCCAAACACCACCAAATTTTTTGTGTAACCTACCATGCACATATTCAGAGGTGATTCCATGTCACCTTACCCTATATAGGTCTAATAGCACAAGACAGTTGAAGTTACGAAGTCCGATCCTGACCCACAAACCTTAGAACTAAATTTCCACTTTTGAGTCCATTCACAAGATCAAATCCCACAACTATAAACTGAATAAGTCTGAGCACACTGTAACAAGTCATATCCGTAACCCAAGATGAAATACCATGATCCACTGCATGACTCAAGCACTCGTGGCGATAACTCCTAATCACAATAGTTGCTTATAACAACCTAATACCGGTAATAACCTCTTATCAAACAAAGACTTGCCTTAACACCTTCATATGGTGCCGATGATGAAAGAAACACGTAGAAACCAACAACCATTTGTTTGATCAGCATCAATACCATCCAGAGCCATAACTTGTGCAACTCGTGCACTCAATAACAACATCCTAAGAGCTCAATTCATAAAATAGAGAAGACTCACACAAGAGGACTATCCTATCATTGCTCTTTCCATTACCACATCATGTGAAAAGCATGATACACATCGTGAAACCATATCACACAAATCCGACACCAAGGATCATACCTCTACCTAACTGAGCTACAAAACGTGATCCCATCCAACCGCTGGACCATATGACATACTCCAAGCCACCTTGCTCAAAATCAATAACCATGCGAAATTCGACATCAATTATTTAAAGTGCATTGACATAACCACGGGGAAATCAGACGATACCATGCCACCCGAACCAACAATAACATAACCAACACGTCTCAATCCTGCAACACCCAATTACTTGCCTTACTCAAATCTAGCTATAAAGCCCCGATAGAACTACACCTTATGCACATATATAACCAACGATCACAACTCCTCGAAACACCGAAAGGTAACTCATAGATCACTCCAAAACACGAATAAGCTCAGTGACAATCAAATGGTACATCCCTCAACAATAGCAATTTGGGGTAAAAAATTCCGACTCAGTGTAGAACACACACCCATACTGGCCTACCAATAATTCTAAATCAACTCTGGCAATCCACATCAGGTAGATAACTCCCCAAAGGTTCATAATGATTGAATCATGACATATACTAACACCTGACTAGCTTTGCTCGCATCCTTGTAGTTCAAAACTACAAAAATAATCTGTTCATGAAACTCCCAGTCTCAAAATCCATGAGGCGCACCAATTACCATATCTGATCCCAATTCCACCACTCAAATATATAACACGCCCCTAATACTTTATCATTCCACGAGGGATACCCCCATAATTCCTCTGTGTCACCAAGAAACCTTGAATATCGGCAGTCGATCCAACAAAAGAGCGCCGTAACACCAATGAAGCACCCTTACTCAAACACATTGCCTTAAACACATTGTCCTTTATGAATGTATACCCTCATCCAGCCACCAAATAGTGGTATCCTTTACCTAATCTCTAAAACTGCTAGTTCTGACCTTCCTTCCAGAACTGAACCATGACCTCACATATGCCACTCTCCACTATACACAAAATACCGCATACGCCATGCAATCCTATGATAAATATGAGAACTTTATGCTCCCTTCCTAGCCACAAACAACTACGTACCCAACTAGCCAAGAACTTTCCATTTGATCCCATCTAGAAGCAAAATCACTATACATCACATGGCCCTCATGCCAGTATAAATATACATTCCTAACCGTGGTAGAAACCATCAAGAACTATCTGAACACCTGTAACAACTCATTACCGTATAAACACCCAAAGAACTAACCATATCCCTTATCCTGCCGATCCGACCTACTACCAAGCTGTCTTATTTATCCAAGTTCCTTCTGACTTACCTTCGAATTGATACTTCTTCTTGCCATAATATCGCAATTCTCAATCCCGACTCACCGCACGAAACCGAGCATAAAAATATACCGTCTAAGGCTCATAAGCCGCTGAATACTCCCTCAATTATCCCCAAATGCACCACATTAGAAATACTTACCCCGAAGAGACTTCCTGCGAATTTTAAAGTCATTACCTCCGTTTTCCTGATACTGATGAATAGAATCCATGATAATGTAAATACACCACAAGCCTGACACCTTCCACGTAAATCTCAATTCTAGCCCTTCTCACACCTTGAAGATCCTCGATCGCTACATATAACCTTGAATCCGTCTGAACTATTCTCGAACGTCATTTACTCTACGCAATTTCAATTACACTAACCAAGTAAACAAAACGACCTGACCCTGCTTGCAATCCACATACTAGGAAAGTAATCCACTCACTTGAAGCAATTAGCAAATTCATACACTACACACACTACACCTGTTACAATTATCACTCAATCATTCAATAGAATCCATTTACCCATAGAGTCCATTACAACCTGTATCGAAGAATTTCCATTACTCGAGTCAATACCCAGACTCCACCTCTGCAAGGCAATAACTGATTCACCAACATACCTCGAACCGAGACCGATACAACGCATAATAGTGTAATCAACTTATCATTAACGGACTCCCCCACTTGGCTCAAAGCTAAGGATCAAGACAAACAATAACTCACGATGCCCACGCATTATCACTGCCACCATACTGTGGTGAGGTTCAACTAAATCCTCCATAAGCTTATATGATCCAATCCATCTAACCCTCAAATCGTATGCAAATCTTGTATTCACCATAATAATGGTCATGCCAACTCCCACAAGCGAGCTAAACTCAAATTACAACATACATCATCTACTGGTAGAAAAGAACTTGCCACAGATAAACATAAGGGTCACACACAGGACAACCCGCAGGAGATACCCCTGCCTACTTAGCCTCAAACTGATATCTCTCTATACACTTCTGAGGATCATAGCTATCACGCAATCATTATACCTTCCTACATTAGACCACAACCACTGCATGCCCCCACGACATCCCATTTAGCGGTATAAGAACCTGAAGCTGATGGAAACACTAACACTGGGGCTGTGGTTAAGGAATTCTTGAGCTTTTGGAATCTCTACAAACGCTCGTCTGACCACATGGATACCTTCACTGGACACCAAGTGTCCTAAGAATGCTACTAAACTGAGCCAAAAAAAATTCACACTTGGAGAACTTCGCACAAGGCTTCTCCTCCCTATATCCTTGTAATACCATAATAAAATGCTGAGTGTGCTACCCCTGGCTACGGGAGTACGCCAGGATGTCATCCATGAACACGATAACAAAGGAGTTATAACACGGCTGCATGCACCGTCAATCAATTACATGAACGCTGCTGGGGCATTGGTCAGCCCAAAAGACATCGCAGGAAATCAGAACATAACAAGAAAACCCACTTCACTCCACTACTAAACTACACGAGAGGTCCTTCAATACTCATAACTCGAAGTCATATTCTAACTCAATACAAAAGTCAAATAATCAATGGTTCTTTCCCCATCTCCCGCCAATTCAATTTGGTCACAATCAAACAACCTGAATACATCTAAATATCCCATCACACTCACCATGTAGTCATTTGGTCACAAAGTTCATCAAGAAGGACACAAATGGACATATAAGTCCCCCAACACATGTGCTCATACAAATAAAATCTCAACACTCAAGCCACATACAAAATCCGGCCTCAAGTCCTTCCGACTTGTAACGACCCAGCCGGTCGTTTTGTGTGTTGCGACTCCGTTCCGTAAATGACTCTTTCCATAGTGGCTACTCGTGCCTTATGATTTGTGGGGGGCAGGTAGTTCGAGATTCAGAAGTGATTTGGCCAGTTCAGGAACACTTGGTTCCTGAAGGCTAGCCTATTTGGCTAATTTTGGTTCCGAGCAGCATTTTGAGCAAACGACCTCGGAATCGAGTGCTGACAGCTCCAGCAGCTCCGGATGATGATTTCGGACTTGAGCATATGTTCGCCTCGGGTTTCTGATGACCCGGGAGTATTTCGGCACATGAATTGGAATTCAGGATTTCATAAGATTTAGAATTCGGTCTGGAATTGGACCTTATGATATCATGGTCCGAATGGAATTCCGGAACTGGAAATAGTTCCGTATTTTCATTTATGACTTGTCCGCAAAATTTGGGGTCATTCCGAGTAGTATAGACCCGTTCAGCGTATTGGTGAGCCATTGAAATTTTCTTGAAATCTTAAGTTTGGAA
>ML262229.1:0-69932 GCA_005239495.1 Nicotiana undulata
GACGCCACGGGGCGCGTCCAAGGGGTCATGGGGCATGGATGGAAAGCCGCCCATGACATCTTAACATTTGACAGAATCGAAGTCTTTAATAAAAAGTGTCTACTTTGGCAGAGAGTAGTGTTTACTGTCAGCATATCAAAGATCGGCTGGTTCGAGACTTTGTGGTTTTAAGTAACTACTAAAAAAATTGCTTTGAATGGCAACTTGGGAGGAGAAGGTGGTAGCTGTGATCATGGTTGGTGGGCCCACAAAAGGTGTGTTGAGTAATATTATTGATTGTTGTTCATCTTGTTTAATCTAATGGAAAATTGGTATAGGCACTCGTTTTCGGCCGCTTTCTTTTAATACACCGAAGCCGCTATTCCCTATAGCTGGTCAGCCTATGGTTCACCACCCGATTTCTGCTTGCAAAAAAGTATGTTCCTCTACCTCTTTCTTCCTCTTAGTGCTGTGTACTGATTTTCTCCTTCTTCAACTGTAACACTAAACCCACAAAATTTGACTATCAATCTACCACAACCCTGTTTTATCCGGGATTGGAACCACCGAACCAGCAAGATAAGTGAAAAAGATTAAGCCTTTTTTCAACTTTGTGGTGTTACATTGATTCTTGATTAGTTTTTATTTATTTGATAAGATGATTCTTGATTAGTCTTGGCATTGAACTGTGTAATTTAGATTAAAGAGCCCACCTTCTAGGCTATGATGTGAAAATTATTGTACGACTGTTTATGACAGAAGCCTGAATGTCTGTATTGCAGATACCCAACTTGGCACAAATTTTTCTCATTGGATTTTATGAGGAGCGGGACTTTGCCTTATATGTCTCTTCAATATCTAATGAGCTTAAAGTCCCTGTCAGGTGAACTAGGGCATTGGTCTCACTTGATAGTGTGTTGTTTGATCGAGCCAATTTTCTATATTTTGTTGAGAATTCTTTTAGACTGAGGTTATCCTGTTGGTTTTAAACACGATTCTTTGTCAATGGTTCTTTAGATATCTGAAGGAAGATAAACCTCATGGGTCTGCTGGTGGCCTTTATTATTTCAGAAATTTGATCATGGAGGAACTTCCGGTACGTCCAACGGAATTATTGTAGCTTTATTACAGCTTGTTTGGATGGTTGTTACACGTCGTTTCATAATGTATCGTATCGTATTGTATTGTATTGTATTGTATTGTTCTGTATTGTTTGATGAATACAATGTTTGGATAGACTGTATCATTTGCCGTTGTTTCATGATATCATACTCCAACAATATGAAGAATAAATTTGTAATATTATAAAGAAAAATTATGATACGGGGTAAATTTATTATATAAAATAAAATTATTTAATAATAGTGAAGTATGAGATGAGAGAAAAGACAAGATAACGACGCAACCACACCAAATCGGTCGTTACATAAAGTGGCACATTTCGTCGTTTCGTAACGACGGATTATACAATAAAATTTAAGTAACAACCAAAACAAACATCTTATTTAAAGTAACAATACGATACAATACAATAGGTAACGACCACCCAAACATGTTGTTAATTAGACATTGTATGTGTTGAACTGATCAGGAACACATTGTATGTGCTGTTCTGCAATCCTGCACCTGCCCTCTCCTCTTCCACGCATGGCCAGAAATAATTACAATGAACATGTCCTATTTATGGTCGTGCCGTTGCTTTTTGCATACAAGACTGAGTAGTACATTTTTACGAACAATTGGTAAAAGAAGGCATTAAAATTGTGCAAACATCCCATGGTGCATGGATACGTTTTTCATGTTATTTTTCTTCTGTTAGCATTCTCTATTGGCCCTTGGTGATCCTTTTCTATTTTTTGTTTCTTTAACGGGCAGTCTCACATTTTTCTGCTAAACTGCGACGTGTGCTGCAATTTTCCACTGCCAGAGATGCTTGGTAGGTATGCACTAGTTTCATAGTTGTACCACCACCCCCCTTAAAAGTTAAAATGAAGATAGAGAGCAGTCAAGCTCTTTTCTTTTCCGCAAAATTATTTGTAATTCTCAGGCTCTCTATAGTTTGAGTTCAAATATTTGACAATTCTGAATGCAGATGCCCATAGAAGATATGGTGGAATGGGTACATTGCTAGTTATCAAGGTAAAGTTCTAAAGCTGAAGACTGACTGCTTACTTTCTTGACTTAGATCATCCTCTTATCATATTTGCGCATACACAGGTTTCGGCTGAATCAGCCAACCAGTTTGGAGAGTTGGTTGCGGATCCTGCTACTAAAGAATTGTTGCATTACACCGAGAAACCTGAGACATTTGTACGTGTTATTACTAAATGTCTATTTAGGTTAATGAAGTACTGATGCTTGCTGGGGTGCAAACTAGATTTTATACTTCATTTCTGAATGCCTTTCCTTATATACATTTCAACAAATGCAGGTAAGTGATCTGATAAATTGTGGGGTTTATGTCTTTACCCCAGAAATATTTCGTGCCATCCAGGACGTGTCCTTAAACAGAGAAGATAGAGGTAATTTATCCAATAATATTCCTTTATCCAGTTGGTTTTCCCACAAAATGCTTAACATTTATGTTTCTTCATGCATTTTTAAGAATGTTGATAGCTGTGTTTCCCTAATCCTTACCACATAATACCAGCTAATTGTTTTAGATAGGATAAATGCTCCTTACCATGCGGTGGAGAATAGATTAACATTTCTGCACAGCTGACGTGCCTTACATCTTTCACTACTGCTATCTTAGAAAAATGGTAGATCTTATGCAGTGGTGCAAGAACCTCACAGATCAAATATATCCTAAGCCCTTCCTAGACAACATGCCAAAAAAGAGTGTGGGGTGATAGTGTGGTACTGTTTTGGGGACCTATTTACCATTATCTATGTTACTCGGACTCTTCAAAAATCTTGTTGGGTGCGTGTCGGATCCTCCAAATTTATCCGACACGGGTGCGGCAGCAAGAATAAGAAAATTCGAGAATAATAAGAAAACAAGTAGTAATGGAGGATCCAATTTGAGGACGGCTCTCTTAGCAACTAGTTCTGATTACTATCTATTTACACGCCATTCGGTATATGTTCATTTATATTATTCAGGTTATGAGATGGGATAAGTTTATTATTTTTTCTTAATTTTTTTTCCTCTTATAATGGGTTTGGGATTTAACTTTTGCTTCATTTGTGGTTGTTGTTCTCTTATTTCAGCTACCCTGCCTCATTTTCCCAGCTTTGAAGCTCTCCAGCTTGCGACAAGGTGATTCAAGTGTTAATTGACTTTCTGACCTCTCAATCATGCATATCAGCATGGGTTTTGTGTTGTAGCCTAATTAGTCACGAAATAAGAAAAGGTCTAACGGAGCTTCAATATCAAACCTAGATCCTACTTTCACCCATTTAAGTGTGTTATTTTCTTTTGAGAATATATGTTGTTACTCTCTCCTGAGTCGTAACTCATAACCCTGTTTTACATTTCAAAGTCATAATAACCCTGAATTTTATTGGCTTTCTTGAGTCGTTCTTTTGTTTGTGAATTTGCTACCACTTGATCCCATGTACCTTTTCCTGATATTTCTTTTAAAGTTCTGGCATTGCACTATTTTAGTATTACACTGAGAATTTAAACTTTTTTCATAAGGTAAAGGTTTTGTTAAATAAAAGTACCAAGATGGTAAAAATGAGTACATGAAACCAAAAAGATACATATGAGCAGCGTATTACATGTTCCGTCCTAACAACTCCAGAATCTCCGTATATTGCTCCATTTTTTCCAGTATACTATTCTTACACCAAAAGTTCAGGTTTATGCAAACATTTGCTTTTTGATTCTAGAGGTGTAGTTCCTTTCGCCTTCAAAACAAATCTTGTTCCTTTCCCTCCATATGGTCCAAATTATGCACATAGGGATATTACTCCAGAGCTGCTGCTGACTCTCATCTATCCTTTGGCTCTTCCAACTTTCCAATAAGCTTCTAACACTGTTGGGCATCACCCATGAAACACCACAGATATCCAGAAAGAGGTCACATGGTATGATCAGGCTTTAGGACACATTTTTTATTGTCGCGCGGAGTCTATTAGCAGTCACTCCACTTTTAACCACCACCAACATCAACAACAATATACCCGGTGTAATCGTTGTGTACGCAGACATTACCCGTACCTTGTGAAAAAGACTGTTTTAGGTTAGACCCTCGGCTCATAGAAAGAATGGTCACAACATTTTAAAAAAAGAAATACAAAAGTGTAGAAGCCATAGAAAAATGATGCATAGTAAAACAAGCAGTAATAGAAATCTTAGAATAAGAAAATACGAGAATAATACTAATGCTACTGGTCTGGAAAAGATATGCTCGACTACCTACTAGCTTTTTACTCTAATTCTCGATCTCTACGTCCTACTATCAAGGGTCATGTCCTCGACAGGCTGAAGATGTGCCATGTCCTTCCTAATCACCTCTCCCCAGTACTTTTTTGGCCTACCTCTACCTCTCCTAATACCCACCATCGCCAACCTCTCACACCTCCTCACTAAGGCATTTGTGCATCTCCTCTTCACATGCCCGAACCATGTCAGCCTCGTCTCCCACATCTTATCCACCACGGAGGCCACTCCTACCTTATCCCGAATATCTTCATTCCTAATCTTATCTCTCCTAATATTCCTACACATGCATCTTAGCATCCCTATTTTCACTACTTTCATCTTCCGGACATGAGAGTTTTTGACCGGCCAACAATCCGCCCCATACAACACAGTTGATCTAACAACCACTTGGTAGAACTTGCCTTTTCTTGGTTGCACATTCTTATTACACAAGATACTAGATGCAAGCCTCCATTCCAGTCATCCGGCTCCAATATGATGTGTGGCATCCTCGTCGATCTTCCCATTACCTTGAATTATCGACCCAAGATACTTGAAATATTCTCTTTTGAGGATGACTTGTGTATCAAGCCTCACTTTCTCGTCAGGCTTGTGAGTCACGTCACTGCACTTGCACTCCAAGTATTCAGTCTTAGCCCTGCTTAACCTGAAACCATTAGACTCCAGGGTTTGTCTCCAAAGCTCCAGCCTATCGTTGACTCTGCTTCACGACTCGTCAATCGGTACTATGTCATCCGCAAATACATGGACCATGACACTTCTCCGTGGATGTGTAGTGTTAGTTCATCCAACACCAAGGCAAATCACTTTCATAACCACCATGAGTTTTTCTTTCTAACAACTTTATTAACATTTGGTTGTCTATTGTCATAAGATTATGCAATATAGCTAGGTCAACGACAGTGTTATCAAAGGCGAAAAGCGCAAGATAGCTCTAAGATTCTTGGGGGCTTTAAGCAAAAAGTGCAAATAAAGCGTGGACTTTAATGAAAAAAGGGCAAATGGAGAAAAAATACAAATATGTATGTGTAGTCCAAGATTAATAATTATAAGCAAACATATGGACAAAGAAATTGAAAAACAAATTGTAACAAAGTGAAATATCAATTGTTTAATGTAGCCTCCTCGTGATTACACTCATTAGCAAGGAAAAGCATGCCTTAGTGACTTGATGACAACATTGAAGCGCCCGCTAAGCGAGGCGAAGTGCTCAACATGTTTTGCGCCTAGCTTCAGGGTTTAAGCTCGCCTTTGACTACACTGGTCAACGGTTAGGATTGCACCCACTGACTGCTCTCTATATTGAGCCGTCAAAGTGGTGTTAAAAGACATTTTACTTCTATTAATTGTGTTCTCCACTTACCTTTTCTGTAGGTCCTTTCCTACAGATTTTGTTAGGTTGGATCAGGACATTTTATCACCTCTTGCTGGAAAGAAGAAACTGTACACATATGAGACCATGGACTTTTGGGAACAGATCAAGACTCCAGCGTATGGTCGTCGTTATCATTACCGGTTACTTTTCTTATGTGCGGAAATGTTGACCACCATGCGATGTGTGTGTTTAACTTTTCAGGATGTCTTTAAAGTGTTCTGCTTTGTATCTCGCGCAATTCCGGTATACCACTGCCCATCTACTCGCTAGCGGAGATGGCACCAAGAATGCCACAATTGTTGGGGATGTTTACATTCATCCATCAGCCAAAGTGCACTCAACTGCAAAGGTAGTTCCATCTTCTGCACTAGGGCCTTTTCAGCAAAAACAATTTGTCAAAGAGTCAAACTACATGTTTGCGCTACCTTATATTCAAATGTCACTTTTGTAGTTCAGTACTGGGACAGAGACTTCAGAAATTTCTGATTCACTAACACTTATAGGAGATGTTATTTGCACAGCTAAGATACAATTTGTTAAAATTTAAGTGAGACATCGCACATCTTCCCCTTATTTAAGTTAGCAATTCTATCTATACAAAGTAGATGTGTTCATTGACAGTTCTTTGAAGAGAATAATGTATAGCTCTTTAGATCTTTTACCATGGAGAATGTTGAACTATTTAATGAAAAATATTAATATTCCTTTGCCTCCAAGGGCATGGCCTACAACCTAAAGCCAAGGTTCGAATTCAAGCAAAGTCGACGCTAGGTGAATTCTTGTATCTGCCTTAACCTCGGCAGGTAGAGCTACCCAATATATGTGCTGGCAGGAGTGGATTTTAGTTGAGATGGGCTTGGGCTGACTGATAACAAATCCCAAGTATTCAGTATGCTTTATGTAGAGGAAGTTTAATGGAGTAGCTAGGTCACTAACTCTTATGAACCCTTGTATAATCCCTAGAGTTGTAACAACAAAGAACGGATCAACTTCATCGTTCTAGTACTTTCTAAAAACTTACGTTTTTGGTGGCATCAGTTTGAACTCTCCTATGTTACTTGGCCAGTCGTTACTGCATGTCTGACTTGCTCTTTTCATCTTGGTTTATCTCAAATGGGACTGTTTACTTAAGGAGTTGTGGTTCGGAATTGTAGAAGCTTGTTGTTTTTCTTTGTTACCACTGAGAATACATATGTTCCTGGACAAACAGATTGGTCCAAATGTTTCAATATCAGCGAATGTTCGAGTGGCAGCTGGTGCAAGACTTATCAGCTGTATCATTTTAGATGACGTAGAAATCAAGGTATCATGTAAAAAGAAATTAGCGATGCAGTGAAACAAAAATGTCGCACATAACTGGATATTCATTTAACTTGCAGGAAAATGCAGTTGTCATGCATGCTATAGTCGGATGGAAATCATCCATTGGGAAATGGTCTCGTGTACAGGTAATTCAGAAAATTGGGGAAGAGTCTAGTATCCAGGTTGTGAGAAAGCACGGGAGAAAATAATATATTATTCACACAATACAATGATACAATGAGCCCTATATACAGATAATACATGTCCTAGTCCTAATACATATAGGATTAAGGTTATTTACTCCTATTTGACTACTAAACTAACACTCCCCCTCAAGCTGGTGCATATATATCATATGTACCGAGCTTGTTACATATATAACTAATACGAGGGCCAGTGAGGGACTTGGTGAAAATATCAGCAAGCTGATCATTCGACTTCACAAATCTTGTAGCAATATCTCTTGAGAGTATCTTTTCTCTTATGAAGTGAATCAATCTCAATGTGTTTAGTCCTCTTATGGAACACCGGATTTGATGCAATATGAAGGGCAGCTTGATTATCGCACACAAGTTCCATCTGGCTGATGTCACCAAATTTTAACTCCTTGAGCAATTGTTTGATCCAAATTAGCTCACATGTTGCCATAGCCATTGCTCGATATTCTGCTTCTGCACTAGATCGAGCAACTACATTTTGTTTCTTGCTCTTCCAAGATACCAAATTGGCTCCTTCTAAAACACAATATCCAGACGTAGAACGTCTGTCAGAAGGTGATCCTGCCCAATCAGCATCTGAGTAACCAACGATCTGCTCATGACCTCGATCCTCAAACAATAACCCTTTGCCGATTTTATATACCGAAGAATGCGGACAACTGCATCCCAGTGACACACGGAGAATCCATAAACTGACTTACAACACTCACAGGAAAGGAAATGTTAGGTCTGGTCACTGTGAGATAATTTAGTTTACCAACCAGTCGCCTATATCTTGCAGGATCGCTAAGCGACTCCCCCTGTCCTGACAGAAGTTTAGAATTCGGATCCATCGGAGTGTCAATCGGTCTACAACTTGTCATTCCTGTCTCCTCAAGAATGTCTAGGCATACTTCCGTTGTGATATTGCAATACCTGAGCTAGACTGAACGACCTCAATACCTAGAAAATACTTTAATTTGCCAAGGTCCTTAGTCTGAAAGCGTTGAGAGAGATGTTGCTTCAATTTAGTAATACCATCCTGATCATTGCCGGTAATAACAATATCATCAACATAGACCACCAGATAAATACAGAGACTCGAAGCAGAGTGCCGATAAAACACAGAGTGATCAGCTTCACTACGAGTCATGCCAAACTCCTGGATAACTGTGCTGAACTTACCAAACCAGGCTCGAGGAGACTGCTTTAGACCATAAAGTGACCGGCGCAAGCGACATACAAGGCCACGAGACTCCCCCTGAGCAACAAACCCAGGTGGTTGCTCCATATAAACTTCATCCTCAAGGTCACCGTGCAAAAAAGCATTCTTAATGTCCAGCTGATAGAGAGAGCTGATAGAGAGATCAATGGCGAACAAAAACCATGGATAGAAAAAGGCGAACCGATGCTACCTTAGCCACGAGAGAGAAGGTATCACTGTAATCGAGCCCAAATATCTGAGAATATCCTTTGGCAACAAGACGGGTCTTAAGGCGATCAATCTTGCCATCCGAACCAACCTTGACTGCATATACCCAACGACAACCAACAGTAGATTTACCTGAAGGAAGAGGAACGAGCTCCCAAGTACCACTCGTATGTAAGGCAGGCATCTCGTCAATCATAGCCTGTCGCCACCTGGATGAGACAATGCTTCACCTGTAGACTTAGGGATGGAAACAGAGGACAACGAAGATATAAAAGCATAATAGGGTGATGACAAACGATGATAACTTAAACTGACATAATGGGGATTAGGATTAAGTGTGGTTCGTATACCTTTTCGAAGTGCAATCGGTGTACTCGGAAGAGACAAGTCCGCAGTAGGAGCAGGGTCAGGTGCATGACGTGAATCAGCTGGGCCTGATGCCGGGTGCGGACGACGATGATATATCAAGAGTGGTGTTCCTGTGGCAGGGGATCTAGGAGGAGCCACACTAGACTCCCCAACGGTTGGAATGGGTGAGACTTCTATGGCGGAAGGTGAAGGAGGAGCTATAGTAAACTACGTATAGGTAAGACCTCAGATATATCAAGGTGGTCAGAAGAGGCAAAGAAAGGCTTAGACTCAAAAAATGTGACGTCAGATGAGATAAAGTACCTACGAAGATCAGGTGAGAAACAACGATATCCCTTCTGAACACGAGAATAACCAAGGAAGACACACTTCGAGAGCACGAGGAGCTAACTTATCTTTCCCAGGGGCTAAATTATGAATAAAACAAGTGCTCCCAAACACACGAGGGGGAATAGAGTATAAGGGTGACTGGGGAAACAATACTGCATACGGAATATGATTCTGGATGGGAGATGAAGGCATCCGATTAACCAAATAACAAGCTGTGAGAACTGCATCGCCCCAAAAACGCAACGGAACATGAGATTCAATGACAAGTGTGCGAGCAGTCTCAATGATGTGCCTATTCTTTCTCTCTGCAACCCCATTTTGCTGAGGGGTATAAGGATAAGAGGTCTGATGAATAATTCCTTGAGAAGTCATAAACTACTGCAATTGAGAGGATAAATATTCTAAGGCATTATCACTGCGAAAAGTGCGAATAGAAACACCAAATTGATTTTTAATTTCAGCACAAAAATTCTGGAATATAGAAAACAACTCAGAACGATCTTTCATTAAGAAAATCCAAGTACATCTTGAATGATCATCAATGAAACTAACAAAATAACGAAATCCCAAGGTTGAACTGACTCTACTCGGACCCCATATATCAGAATGAACTAAAGAAAAAACAGACTCTGCATGACTCTCAATACTACGAGGAAAGGAGGCTCGGGTATGCTTCCCGAGCTGACATGACTCACACTCTAATGTAGATAAACTAGACAAACTAGGCACCATCTTCTGAAGCTTGGATAAGTTTGGATGTCCTAAACGTCTGTGAATGAGGTCTGGAGGATCTGTAACTAGACAAGCCTTGGAGGAATTGAGGGAGTTAAGGTAGTAAAGGCCTTCTGATTCAAGTCCTGTTCCAATCGTCTGTCCCGTACTGCGGTCCTGCATAATAAAAGAATCATCAATAAAATATATACCACAATGGAGGGCACGAGTCAAACGACGAACATATGCAAGATTAAAAGGACAGACAGGGACATAAAGAACGGAATCTAGAGTGACAGAGGGTAGGGGATTCGCTTGTCCAACTCCTTTTGCTTTAGTTTGAGACCCATTGGCTAAAGTAACAGTGAGAAGAGACTGTGAATACGTAATATTTGACAAAAGTGATTTATTACCAGAGATATGATCAGAAGCGGCTGAGTCCACAACCCATTGTCCAAGAGTACTAGACTGGGAAACACAAGCAAAAGAATTACCAGCAACAAAAGTATCAGTTTGAGCAACATAGGCTACTTGTGGAGATGTCTGCTTACTTGCTCGGTACTGAAGGAACTCATTATACTCCCCTTCAGATAAAGAAAGTCTCTGGTTACTTGTAGTCTCAGTCTGAGCAACATAAGCATTTTTGGGTGAACGACCATGTAAAAAATAACACACGTCACGAGTGTGTCCAAGTTTATGACAATAAGAGCACTTGGGTCGAAACCTTCCAGAACGACATCCTCCTCGTCTATTCTCCATAGGTTGAGATGCCCGATTGTCCACTGACTGGGATACGAGTACAGATGAGTCAAGTGTCTCTGATGAGCTCACTGGGTGACTTGGTGCTGCAGTAAGGCGAAGTAATCGAGAGAATAATTCATCAACTGTGGGGACAGTCGGACTAGCCAAAATCTGATCGCGTACTGAGTCAAGATCATTAGGAAGTCCAGCAAGAGTAAGAACTAGAAACATCTTTTGTCGCTGCTCTTGTTGCTTTTCAACACTAGCAGAAACTGACATCAACTTCTTAAATTCCTCCATGACTGCATGTACTTGTCCCAAGTAAGTAGACATATCTAATTTATGTTTCTTTAAATTTGTCATCCGCGATATCACATCATAGAAACGAGATATGTCATTAGTGTATAAAGTACGAGCCTTTTCCCAAACCAAATAACATGTCTGGAATGGACGAAACAAAGGCATCAACTTGGAATCAATTTTAGATCTCCACAGAATACTGCATAATTGAGCATCGATCTTCTCCCGGCCTTTTCATCTCCTTCGCTAGACTTCTTGATTAGATGATCTTGAACACCTTGACCTTTACACCACAGCTCGACAGATGAAGCCCAAGCTAAGTAGTTTGAACCTCCCATTAAAGGTTCTGAGGTAATCATAATACCGGAACTGCCAGAGCCCGGATTTTTAGACCCGAAAACATCAACTCCAAAAGACATCGTTGGATTAAAGAGAGGTCTATAAAATTACACCCAAATAATAGAAAGAACCAATTGGAAATTCCCTGAAACAGACAAAGGGAACACTGTAGCTGCCGGAAAATTTTCAACGTACTCGGAATCGAAAAATAAAGGCATGGGTAGGGTCGGAATTACTGTGCGACCAGGCTGCCTTGAAGAAGCTCGGCCAAAAAATGGCCGGAAGGTGCCTCACGCGCCGGCGCGTGGTGACAGAGACTCGCCAGAAAAATTTTCCCGGCGGCGCATGAGGGCGCGTGGGTGGGTTTCTGCCGGAGAAATGTTTTGGGGTTTTGTCGCCGGAAGCTGATCTACCTCGTGGTGGTGTTGGTTTTTGCACAACACCGACATATATAGGTTTTTCTCGAAAAACAGCCCTAAAGGGTCGCCGGAATTGAAGCACGGCAATCTGTTTTGGCTGGGTTTTCTTTCCCGGATGTTTTCTCACTGTTGCTCTGATACCATGTGAGAAAGCAGGGGAGAAAATAATATATTATTCATACAATACAATGATACAATGAGCCCTATATATAGATAATACATGTCTTACTCTTAATACATATAGGATTAAGGTTATTTACTCCTATTTGACTACTAAACTAACACAGATTATATCACTGAACTAACTCATAGCTTTGACTTGTTCCCAAGATCATTAGTTAGTTTTCGTCAACATTCTTTTCTCCAGTATCCGCTAAGTGGTCCTTAAATACGCTTTGTCACTTCCACAAAATTCTCAATGCAAGACTTGCTGGACTATCAGAAAATCTTTCATTCTTTCTGGTGATCCAATCCAATTATGCATACAACTATTTCAATAGGGTCAACCTCCCATTTGTGTATTATTATAGTAAAACGCAGCTTCTTTATATTATAGCCTAAGCTGGCAACTTTTATAAGTCGTTCTGACTGTTGGTGAACTGCTGTTGTGTATGATGAAAGAGTAGCAGTGGATCTCCTATCTGATCCTTTCTGTTAAAGACATAATTACGTTAGAAGTGTGCTCTCTCTAACAAGTTAAGCATTTAGATGAGATGGTCGCATAATTCCAACATGGTATTAAAGCAGGTAAAGGTCGTGAGTTAGAGTTTTACTACCACCCATTATCTTAAAACAAGAAGGAAATTCCACGTGCTTAGCCAATGAAAAGGGGTTAGACCCACATGTGGAGGGACGTGTTGAAGATATATTTAAGTAAAAGTAAATAAAATGTGCTCTCTTTAACAACCTAAATTTTTAGATGAGATGGTCACACACTTCACCGTATAAAAAGGAAAAAGTAGCGGTATAGGGGGCCTTACTAATAAGACATAGCTTATGCTGAATGTGTATGTTTGACTGAGAATTTTGTACTGATTCAGGCTGAAGGAGACTACAACTCAAAACTTGGGATTACAATTCTAGGTACTAATTTGGCTTTAGCTGTATTTGTAATTCATTTTCTTCTTGCGTTGCTAATTTGACAATGTTTTATCGTCATTGATGTTGCAGGAGAAGCGGTGACTGTTGAAGATGAAGTCGTCGTGATTAACAGCATTGTCCTTCCAAATAAGACACTTAATTTAAGTGTACAGGAAGAGATTATTCTGTAAATTCGCGACATTTTGATTCCAAGAAGCTCTATACCAGCGAGGATCGTCCAAGACACTTTGAGATTATTCGTAATATGTAACCTTACATCTCGTTAATTGTTATGTTCAATTCATGTGAGTTAAAATAACTCCATGAATGTTTTCTTATCATAGTGATTTTAGATTGCAGGCCTATTTTGTTTTCTCCTGATTCTATAACAGTTTACTTTCTTTTCTACATTTTCAGTTAAAGATCTTCATTGATAGCAACTTACTGAATTGTAAATCCTTATTATTCCCAGAAATGGCCAGCTCAATCCTACTTCACGACCATCACTGCTGATTCTCCACTGCATATGCTCCATGTGATCCATATTGTTCACCATTAGTTAGTTTTGGAATAACTCAACCTTAAAAGCTAGTCAGGAGGTGAGAATTGCATCCACGCCCAGACCTGGTACCTAATGCATAGACAACTGTCACCGAAATAGATTTTGGCTTTATTTCAAATATAAAAGTTTGCTCATTAGGTAAGAATTGATCAAGCGCATATAAGGGGAGGTGTTCGTTTCCTCGACCAATATGGGACAACTTAGGATAAGTATGCCAGTGACCATGCACACATCCTTCTAGCTCATTTCCTCAACTAACATTGGACAAACTTATAATAAACATGGTTGGGAACAGTGTATATTGTGTTGTAGATACGCATTCCATCATTAATTATGAATTATCTCACTAATGGTAAAATAAAAGTTTAAGGGTATCTAAATACAGGATGTTATCGTTCTTTTTGGATTATGGAACAAACTGAAAAACGAAGAGTATATCACATAATTGTGAGAGCGAGTAAAATAAGCTGATATTTTTAATATGCTAGAAGTTATATAATGCATTGAGCCTAAAACATGATATTAAAGTTTCCCCTTCTTCCTTACAAAATTTTTTATTTTGTGGCTCGCATAACTAGTGCTTTCGTCTCACAAGTTAGTGGACCCAAAAGTGTTAGATTTGGATCCAAAAGTGTTAGATTTGGATCCAACCAAGTTGTTAAAAAAAAAAAAAAGAAAGGCCTCACACAAGTCACAAGACTCACAACTAGGGTTAATTGTGTGAGACACATACTTCCTCTGGTTCAAAATAAGTGATTTTTTGAGTGTTTTTACGTAGATTAAGAAATCCATCTTTAACATTAATTAGCAATGAAATTGACCATATTAACCTTTACTATCTCACATAAACTCTCCTAACACATATTCCAACACTATTTACGAGCAGGGGCGGAGCTAGAACATGACCTACGGGTTCAGCCGAACCCAGTAACTTTTGTCTCAACTATGTATTTATCTTAAGAATATATTATTAAAGGTTAAAAATAAAAATTAAAGTTAAATTATTTTTAAATATTAAAATATATTAGTATTTTTATTTTTTAAATAGAGTGTCACATTAAATAAGTGTCATTGAAACAATCAGTATCGCATAAAAACGAAGGAATACTAACTACCAAGTATTGATGACTAAACATATAATAAGATATAACTCAGCCATGAAATTTCCTAAATGCATTGTTAAAAGGAAAAAGAAAAAGAAAAAGAAAAAGAAAAAAGAGGAAATAAAAACTAAAAATTAAACTCAAATTCGAGGTAAACATGGGGTACCGCTGCCTCTTGCACTCTAGGATATAGATTTGCTGCACAAATAAGCTTTCCACATTACAGCTGCAGATTCGAGTGGCGTTATTTTCCTGTATCCCGTGCTTGACTCTGAAACATTCTATTACAGTTACAGGTATAAAGCTTCCTCCTTATCCCATAATTTTCATCATATTATATTAAGATCTGTATATGTTCGTCCTCATAACTATAATTTTTACCATGCTTTTTTTTCTTCTTCCTTTGCTTTATTCTTTTCCGGGTCGACCCGGTTTTGTGATCCAAGAAAACAATGTTAGATCTATTCAAACGTACCTTTGTAAATTTGTTTTTGATATCTCTGATTCTTCTCTGTTTAATTTGTGCTTCATCGATCCATGGTTTGGTTTCTTACCCATCTGAATTTTGTCAATTCTACAGAGACTTCTTTGTGTATTTTCGTGTTAATTGAATAATTGGAGGCTAAAAAAATGATATTTTTTTCCAACCTGCCCAAGCCTTGGTGGACAGATTATCTGGTGCTTGTGCTGGTGGGAGGTAACGGGCACTCATTGGATTAGTCGAGGTGGGAGCAAGCTGGACCGCACAACACCGTCATAAAAAAGAAATCAAAATTTTCCCTAATATAGGAAGCTAAGAAAACATTTCCAGGAGGTCCAGTAGTACACATAGTTCTAGGAGATCCACAAACTTATATCCGCAAATATATAGATTGTATTAATTTTTAACATTTGTTTTAGATTCCAAAAATTGTTTAAGAGTGTGTGGATGAGTTAAATATAATTTTATGCTTGGTAGGCATTGCTCTCCTATTTGTGTTTTGAATATATGCACATCCTTTTTGGTGCTTATATTAGCCTACATACGGAAGAATCATTTAGCCAACCTTAATTAATTTGTGATTGATTGAGTTATGATAAGCCTAGGTTGGACTCTTCTTTAGAACGATGTGATATCTTTTGAGCTCCCGGAGTTTTGTCTAGTGGTAAGAGCACAATGCGTGATGTGTAGGTTAAGTGCGCCGCTCACGTCACAGATTTGAATCCCATTATCCACCGATTTTGAACCACGCGCCATAGCCCTCAGAGATATCCCGGTTATTAGAAAAAGAAAGTGTGACATCTTTTGTGGCCAGTAGTCACTTTATGAAAAGGAGTTTTGGGGAAATCTCTATTGTTCTTTATTTGGAAGTAGCCTGATATCTTTAGTATACAGTATTTCACAGTGGAAATATTTTATCAAATAAAGCTGGTAGCACTAGACTAGTTTAGGTTAGGGTATATGATTTTAGTCTTTTCATCTCAATGGATTAGCTTTGCTGGAATTCTAAAAAAAATGTTGGTCTGCAACATAAGGATATTGCATCATTCACGGTACCAAGTATGTGAATAAAGAAGACAACTATAAAATTTGTAGCTGATAATAGGAATCCTGGTTGAGGCAGTCTTTCTGATTTTCACTAGGACAATAAGGCCTCATTTGTTTTTTTAAATATTAAGACGTCTGAATCTGAATACACATCTGAATATCAAGATGTGTTTAAGATTAAGACATCTGAATCTGAATACATATTTGAATATATTAAGATGCGTATTAAGATCTAAATAGAAATAATTAAGACGGTTTGATTTTTAACATCTGAATGTATAAAATTTATCTTTATTTGAAAATTAATAAACATAAAATTAAAATGAAATGCTAACTAATCTAATATTCTATCACTAAAATATATAGTTTTTAAAATATGATAGTTGTTGGTGGTGATGGCTAACGGGTGAATGCCGACTATAGGCGATGGTTAGTGGTAGTTTTGGCTGATGATGGTGGTTCATGCTAGTAGCTAGTAGTGATTGGTTGTGGTGGTGATTATGATTATGATTGAGGATGGTGGTGGTGGGTGGTGATAGTTAATAATGGCGGGTGGTGGTAGTAATTGTGGCTGAGAAAGGTGGTGGGAGGGTGGTAGGTTATAATAATGGGCAGTGTTAGCTGTGGTCGTTGATGGTGATGGGGTGGTCAGTTGTGGTAGTTGAGGTGGATGCGTGTTGATTGTGGGTGAGAATGATATATGGTGGTCGGAGTGCTGATGGTGGTTGAGTATGGTGGTGGTGGTCGCACGGTGGTAGTTGATAATGAAAGGCTGTGGCGGCAGTTAATAATGAATATGTGATATCATCTTAATGAAATTAAATCTCTGTTATAGATCTTAATCATACAGACCTATTCATACAGACCTATTCAGACCAATTAAGTGGTTATGAAGTAAAAAAAACAAACACACTTAATGATTAAGATCTGAATAATTAAAATTCAGACTTTAAAAACAAATGCACTTAATATCCAAGATCTGAATGATTAAGATTCAGATCTCCATTAAGTGCAAACAAATGAGGCCTAAGTGTCACGTTGGGTTAGTGGAGAGGGTTTTGATTGACCTTAATTTGGAACCAGACTGTTTAACCAATATGTTTACTATAAAGTGTTGATATGTGATACAGAAAGCATGAAAGTTATTCTTGTGAATCACTTATGATGTATATGAATAGTTTGTATAGTTGCTTGAATTGCATGTATGATCTTTTTCATAATAATTGATTTCGTTGAAGAATCACTATATTTCTTGGCATGCGGGTGTGGTGATCGGGAGAATATTTACAAATTTAGATTTCTTAAAAGTTTATTCTATCAAACTGACATATTTGTGAAAATCAAATTGACCAATAAAGTAGGAGCTGAGAGACATTAGCGGCAAAGGAAGATGCCTGTACAGAAGATTGAAACTGGTCACAATGACATAGTTCACGATGTTTCCATGGACTATTATGGGAAACGTGTGGCCACAGCATCATCTGATATGACCATAAAAATAGTTGGAGTCAGCAACAACTCAGCTTCACAGCATCTTGCCACTCTGAGTGGCCATACTGGTCCTGTTTGGCAAGTTGCTTGGGCACACCCCAAATTTGGCTCAATCCTTGCTTCTTGTTCCTATGATGGTAAAGTTGTAATCTGGAAGGAAGGCAATCAAAATGAGTGGACACAAGCTCATGTTTTTGGCAACCATAAATCATCAGTTAACTCTATTTCATGGGCTCCTCATGAACTTGGGCTATGCTTGGCTTGTGGTTCTTCTGATGGTAGTATCTCAGTTCACACTGCTAGGTCAGATGGTCTTTGGGACACTACAAAAATTGACCAAGCCCATCCAGTTGGGGTAACAGCAGTCTCGTGGGCGCCATCAATGGCTCCTGGTGCTTTAGTTGGTTCAGGTGTTCTTGAACCTGTTCAGAAGCTGGCATCTGGTGGCTGTGATAACACCGTGAAGGTTTGGAAGTTATATAATGGTGTTTGGAAGATGGACTGCTTCCCTGCACTACAGATGCACACTAACTGGGTGCGGGATGTAGCCTGGGCACCAAACTTGGGACTTCCTAAATCGACAATTGCTAGTGCTTCAGAGGATGGTACAGTTGTCGTATGGACTGTGGCGAAGGAGGGAGATCAGTGGGAGGGAAAGGTTCTTAAAGACTTCAAGACTCCTGTTTGGAGGGTTTCATGGTCTCTAACCGGAAACTTGTTGGCAGTGGCGGCTGGGGACAACGATGTTACATTGTGGAAAGAAGCAGTTGATGGGGAGTGGCAGCGGGTCTCTTCTGTCGACCAATAGAATCGAAGTAAAAAAATTTACTAGCTCAAGTGAGGACTAGCCTTTTGGTTTAAGTTTTACTCTCTTTATTTGGTTTTACTTGATCCTTTTGTTTGTATTTGGTACATGTGATGATCAATCTGCTAATGCTGACGGAGTTTCAAAAAGTTAGTTATATACCTTTTTTTTTTTTTAGTTTTGGCCAGTGCTGGTATGTCCTATGTTATATTGCTTTCTGAATACATAATTTTTATTCCTCTGCCCCTTGTTGATTGAATTAGTGCGGACCTATAATTTGTACTAATTCAGAATCTAGGTTCCTCTGTTATCAATTACTTCACGTATGAATTTCACTTTCATTGCACATATATGACATAATGATGAATGATGGCATTCTTTGATATTACTGTTTATTTATGAACACCAAAAGTGAATATAAGTCAAAATCAAGCATAAGCTTGGCTTTTCATCGTAAGGGCACTTTTGGTTTGACTAATATTCTTATTATTTTATTTCTAATATTTTTTTGGTAATCCTTCAAATACTATTCTGAAAACAAAATCCTTAGTTCTTCTTCATATTAAAATTATAATCTAAATGATTTTGAGGACGTTTCGATCATTTTAACGGAAACAATATTTGTTAGATTTTATTTAATCAAACGCATTATTAACATTCAGAGTTTTGAACTTGTAAGAAGAAACACGTGAGCTCACAACATTGTATCAGAGAATCATGTCTCCAACTTTTACAGTTCAGTTATGGGCTGATACCTGCGTTTCGTATTTAATTTTAACAATAAAAAGTTAATCCGAGAATATTTATCATTTTGACTATGGATAAGTGACAAATATGTGTATGAAAGGTGTATGTCTTGCATTTATTGAATTAGGCGGAGGCAGAATTTTCACCAAATGAATTCAAAATATAAAAAAAGGTACACATATAAAGAACTAAATGGAATCAACATCTAATATATACTATAATTTTGAGGATAATTTCGGCCCTGAGTATTAACATTAGTAGAGAATACTAAATAAGTTATTCATTTGTATATGATAATTTGGTTATATTCTTCAAGCTTCTTATGAAAGTGACAAGGATTATATTAAGACACGTGATCAATAAGTTAGCATATTTTACGTAGCAAGAATTATAAAGAAACACGGAACTCGCACATGAAAATTTGGTACACAACCTTAGTCATGTGGACGGATTGTCGTTGATAAATTATCCACTCCAACCTATTAAACTTTGCCATTTATAAAGTTGTCCCTTGCAGTAGTAGTTTGATGAATTTGGTATCATTTTAAGAACCCAAAGAAAGAATTTTCTCAAAAGTTGAATTTACTAGAGCATTAGTTGCTTCATATAATTAGACAAAAATTCTTGCAATATCCATTCTTATCTTATCAGTTTTAAGTTTTGAAAGAAGAAAATGGGAGCATGTGGATCAAAAGCTAGAAGTTGCATTGGAATGAGTGATCTTCATAGGAAGAAACATGAAGGAGGGAGGAACTCTGTATCTCACAAGCTCAACAAGATAGAACCCTCTGCCTCTAAGAATCTTTCTTGCTCCATAACTGAATCCAAAGGTACAATTCTTAGCTGATTTCTCTTCCTATCTGTCTAAGCTTTAGGGTCACAGTTATTCGATAATACTCGGTTGTCTAAACCTGGTGGAAGAGTTATCCGATACCCGGTATTTGTGCTGATGAGAGATAGCAAGTACCATCAATGAGTGTGGTGGAATGGATTATAGCTTCCCCTTGGCAAATTTTATAGGATTGAAATATGACTCAAAGTGTTCTATATGGCCTAAACAGGAAATGGAGAATTTGACCCTGGGCCTGATGTGATGATTGAATCGGAAAGTAGCAATGATTTTCATAGCGCGCAAGATGGTAATTCATCTGAGTAAATAAACATTCATACTCATTGCTATAATGTCTTTCATGAATTTGAAGGGGCATGATCTCTCGTCATGTTAATTACATCCCTCGTCATTTCTTTTGCTTGTAAAAAACATAGAAATTGATCAATGTTTTCTGTAACTTCAAAATTTGCAGATTTTTCACAGAGTGGCAGTGGATCGTTTTCAACTGTGATTTCTCCAAGGTTTTATGATACTTTTTGTTGCAACAATAATGCTGCTTTTGAGTCTGCAGCAAAACATGAACAATCATTTGCAAGTGTGGAACCAGATATTTTCAGACAAGTTTCTGTAAAAAGAAAATCTTCTAAGGATCCTCAGCTGAAATTGAACAATCCTCAAAATGAAATGACGGTTCGTCGCCCTATTGACAAAGTGTCTAGTAGAAACATGGATAAAAATGCTGAAGGAGTTGGGCTTGAAAAGAGAAAATCTGCAATCCCAAGCTCACCAGGCACCAAAAGGAAATCATCTCTAACCAAAATATTATCTTTTAAACGAAGAGAAGCCTATTCAATTTCTGCATCATGTAAGTGTTCTTACCTTTTATTGTTTGTTAATATCCGGCTCTAATCTGTAATTGATTACTTTTCTTTGCATATACCACTTAAGTTGTTTTATGAACAATTTCAAGAAAGCAATTTTATCTTGAATTTATGCTATAGTATATTAGGCCAGTTGACCAATAGTATTACATTATGGATGCAATTAAGTGGCTAAAAATGTTTAGACAATTGGAAAAGTAGATAATATGCTCGTATGTCATCTTGAATAGATTAGTACTTAGTAATCTGCAAATAACAGTTGTTTCCTTGCAAAGCATATGTAAATTTATAGGCTGCTCTTGACACTTACTTGACTATTTCTATGTCTGAGTACAATGTGAATGTCAGGACTTTTTGATGTTAAAACATTCACTTGCTTTATTATTTAACATTTCTGCTTTTTCATCTTCAGTGTCGTCAAAGGCCTCTCTACGAAGACCAGTCGCTGGTTCTCAAATTCCATGCAGCCCGTTGCGGATTAAACTGTCCAACTCTTGGTCATCAATTGAGCCAAATACTTTCAGAGTTCGTGGTAAAAAATACATTAGGTAAGGGAATACCTCTATTTGTTAAATGAGATTTTATAATACATAGTTGATCAACTCTAGTGTATTTTTAACTCTAATCAAATTCCTTTGGTTACTTGTGTTCAATTAAATATCAAGTTTAGCCCCTCTAAGTTGTTTGGCAGGGACAAGAAGAAAGAGTTTGCTCCAAACCATGCTGCATTTTATCCTTTTGGGGTTGATGTATTCTTATCACCACGAAAAATTGAACACATTGCACGTTTTGTGGAACTTCCAGCCGTTGATTCATCTGGAGTAGTTCCTCCAATCCTTGTAGTAAATCTTCAGGTGTGTCCTTACTTCTCTTAACACTTTATATATGTCATTATTCTTTTGTTGAACAACTTGTCAAACAATGTCCATTTCAGTGGCGTATGCGGAAATTTACACAAGCGGAGTAGGTCTCTAATTACAATTCGAAACTTGTAAAGTCATTTTAGGTCCGAAACTGAGTTGATATACACTTAGCATTTTCAAGGGATTGAGTTGATAAACAGATCATTGAGCAGATTATTGACTGTTTTCTCATTTCAGTTTTTTGGCACTAAATGGTTGATTGTTTTATCATCTTAGATACCATTGTACCCTCCCACAATCTTCCAAAATCAACACAATGGGGAAGGGATGAGTTTTGTTTTCTACTTCAAGCTCTCAGAAAATTACTCAAATGAACTTCCACTCCATTTTCAAGAGAATATCCAGGTGCGGTTGTGCATTTCGCTTAAAAAATATACATGCTCCTGTAGTCAGATATAGTTGTCGTTAGTGTGCACTTATGATTTTGGCCATTCTGAATAAATTCCTGACTAACTATTCTTTTGCTTGCTATCTGCATGACAGAGGTTAATTCGTGGTGAAATAGAGAAGATGAGAGGTTTTCCTGTAGATAAAAATGTACCCTTCAGGGACAGATTGAAATTCTTGGCGCGAGTTGTAAACATAGAGGATCTTCAGTTAAGTGCAGCTGAGCAGAAGCTCATGAGCGCTTACAATGAAAAGCCTGTGCTCTCACGTCCTCAACACGAATTTTATTTGGTAATAAACTCTTTTGAGTAGAGCATTTATTTTCTTCCGATTATGTTGTCTCCAAGCTCTCTGGATATCTATAAAATATCTTAACTTTATCTTACATTATACTCTAGGTCCATTCATACTCTTGCCGTTAACAAATAGTACGTCTCATATTTGCCCTTGACCCAAACGGAGCTAGTATAGCGGAGTGTAATTTTATATCATAGTCAAGATAAGAGAGGTAAATTTGGATATTTTTCCCGAGATATGTTGACACATGGAAATCACCAAGTCCATATTGGAGTTCCATCAAGGAGAAGGGCAAATATGCGACGATTTTGTATAGAAGATGAGACCTTTTCCCTTTATTTTTTGAGGATTGAGCATATATCCTGACGTTCCTAGTGAAATATTTTTTGGTGGTGACTTGCAGGGAAAAAACTATTTTGAGATTGATTTTGACATCCACAGATTCAGTTATATTGCAAGAAAAGGATTGGAATCTTGTAAAGACAGATTAAAGAAGTTCATCCTTGATTTTGGTGTGACAATTCAGGTAGCTGTTAGCAATCCTGAGGATGATTGAAGTTGCTCAGAAAGACTTAAAATTAATATATGCCTTGTAAATTTGGTGCAGGGAAACAAGGCGGAGGACTTTCCAGAAAATATGTTATGCTGTATTAGATTGAAAGAGATAGACTACACCAATTATCAACAGCTAGGCTTGTGAATAAAAAGGAAATAGAAAATCTCTTATGCATGGTTACTATTACAAGTTAGAACATGAAGTCGAAACAGGCACCTAGCAATAGGGGCAAAGGGAATTGGCAAAGCAAAGAGTCCTCTTAACATTTATATCAAGAGTCAATAATCAAGATACACATCTAGAAGTGGAGGAAAATCCATTAGCATTTGCTTTTCGCGAGCCAAGATAGTGTCCACAAATGAATCCGCAGCAGAGGAACAAGTAGCTTCTTCAACAGATTGCTTTTCCTCAACTTGAGTCACTTCCCCACAAGTAGGATTGTCCTTGTGAACTGAATTTGACAGATCCTTTAACAAATACGTCCCAGCTTGGAGTTGGTATTCCTGTTTTTGCTCTGTATCTGTGGATGTACAAAGTACAAACTCGTTCCAAGTAGATGTTGACGAAGAACATGCCGGTGTATGAACCTGATAGGATTAATGGTCACTCAACTTTCTCTACTTGAACAGTTAAGTACCACAATAATAATAATAATAATAATACTATAACTGTAAAGATACTAAACTTTATCCACTATAACGACAAAACATCCCTTTAATGTGGATTTACTGTTATAGAGGGTTTTTTCAAGTAAGTCGAACCTGAGATTGCAGGGAAGCGTAAGAAGACGATGAGCTGAATAGTGTTGGGTCAAAAGATGAAATCAAGGGGGAGAGTTGGTGTGTTTGAAGAGTCTCCTTTGGAAATTGATTTGATATATCAGTAGTATTGTTGGGCAAACAGATATTATTTTGAATAGGGAGGCCACTGATTTTTCCATACTCAGCAAAGACTTGAGCAAATGGTTTATGTGTTACAGGATCAATTCCCATGTTCACTAGCTTTTTCTTCAGTTTTGTGTTCCAGTAATTTTTGACATCATTGTCTGTTCTCCCAGGTAATTGCTTTGCTATTAAAGACCACCTGATAAATACAAACCACAACTTGTTAATCATAAACTATTTTTAGACATTATTATCATTCTTTAACACTCAAACTTTCATTAAAACCACTATCCGGTTTGCTAATAATATTATCAATCTTTAAGAATGTTTTTTGGGATATTTTCCATTAATTAAGTTTCATTTTTGAAAACATTTTGCTGTAAAAAGTTTAACTTTTGTCATACCAATTAAATTATTTACTTGCGAACCAAAAAATAAAAACTAACCTGCTACCAATGGTTTTGTGAAGCTCAAGGATGCACTCTTCTTCTTGAGGTGTGAAGTTGTCATGCTTTAGATCAGGACGTAGATAATTGGTCCATCTGAGTCTACAGCTTTTTCCACACCTATTCAGACCTTCCATTTCATCCACACACAAAAAAATAAAAAATAAATTTGAGTAGTAGAAATATATGGTCGATTCAAGATATAAATTTGGAGTGTCCAAGTATGAGTTTGAAATTTAGTATTTTGTTCTAATTTTCATTATATTCAGAGACATTTCTATAAATTTCCGTGCAAAAAATATTAGATTAAGTTGAACTCGTTAGAACTATATATACTTCATCGGCGTCGACAGATGGAATATATAGTGCATTGATCAAACCTGCTTTGTGAGGGACCAAAGTCCAGTTGCCAATTCCATGAGTGGCTACATAAGCAAGAATTTTTGCATCTTCCTCAGCAGTCCAAGGGCCTCTTTTCACATTTGCTTTATCACAACAAGGAGGCCTTCCCATTATCAGAAGATAAACAAAGAAGATTGTTTGATATAATGATGGTAATGCAATTTTCATTCACGTTTGGAGAGGGGGGAGAGTATTAAACTAAAAAAGGGCATGAAATGCATGTAATTTTTGGCTCCCTTTTAGCAACATTTGCATGATTCTGCTCAAGAAAACTTTTTGACATGACTTCCAAAATAATGCATGCTCTCTTTTCTCTCTCTCACAGTCGACCCAAGAGAAATATAATCATGGAGTTTAAGTTATATTACCTGACAAGTGTCAATAATTTTTACAAAATAGTAATTCAGGTTATTATTACATTATCTAGGTTATTATTACAAAATTGTAAGTTATTTTGATATGATTTTTTGTTTTGTTTTGTTTTTGCTGATTCCCTTTGGCTATGAATCATATTGAAGCAATGACTTTTCGCCATATGTAAATCCGAATTTGTTATAACCAGAGCCACAATAATACAAATTGAGTCAGCATGACATTTTCTTCAAAAGTTTTTTACATGTTGGCTTAGCATGATTTTCCTTTTCATCCAAAATACGGTACAAGGCAGTGAAGCAGAGTTGTAAATAAGAAAAAGCTAACAATGACAAATTGCGTGATTTTATTGAGTATAAGTGATCCCCGGGAGGATTTAACTTGCTCTCAAAGATTAGTAGTATGTTGGCCCAAGAAATTGAATGATTTTGAAGATTGACAAAGGAACTTAAAGATGAACGAGGTCCATCTCTACAGACATAGATACATGCAGAGTTAAAGGCACATGAGGTGCACATGCTGGAGATAAACGAAATCTGGGAAATGAAGGGTTATCTCCGGATCGAAAAGATTGCAAAATGATAAGGAGAAGGACTCCTTATTCAGTAAGAACAGAATCAAAGATAAGGAAGGATTTAAGGAGTTGAGATTAACTAGAACTCTTTCACCAAGGAAGAGTTGCATTAGAACTCTAGTAAATCTCTTATCTAGTAATCCTATATATTGCTGAGTGTTCTTATTGTACAGGTACGCACAAAAGCAGAATTTAAGCAAGAATTAAGAGCAATATTAGCAAGGCAATTTTGCAAGCAGTTCGTGTGAGATTTAAGTGTGCGACTCTGAAGCTACTTGAACTAGCTAGAAGAACCAGTTCCAACTGTTGTCTTTTAGTCTAGTTTACTTGTAGTAGGTGATTTCAGCTTGTACCTTTCCAGCTTTATCTAGAAGCGTTTGTAATAGGTACTGAGTGTTTCGAGTTATAGCTAACTTGGAGTTTGTCGCAAATAGCTAGAGGCTAGTTTGCTACAAAGGGATTAGAGGTAATCCTAGGTTTACAAAAGAGTTTTTGTAAATGCTGTTTGGCTCACTGATTTAGTAAAGAGTTTCGGAAAATCCTACTGGGAAGTAGGTCGTGGTTTTTTCACCTTTTGAGCCAGGTGTTTTCCACGTAAAAAACTTCGTGTTCTTTATTTTATGTATTTATTATTCCGCAAACAGTAGGAGTTGGAACACATAGAAGAACATGGTCCTTCTATAACACGTGCACGCGAAAATCGGACACCACACAAATCACCCCCCCTCTTGTGTGGTATTGATGTATAAAACATCAATTGGTATAAGAGCAAGTTATCCTTGAAGAGGCTAACACCTTAGGAAAAGATCAATATGAGTGCACCACCTGGGAACTGGGAAGGACAATCAACTGCTAGGCCTCAACTCTTCATGGCCAGTACTACTCCTGGTGGAAGGACAAGATAAGAGATCATATAATTGGTGAAGACTATGAGCTGTGGGACATAGTTACTGATGGTCCCTTGGCCACCATGAAGAAGAATAATGAAGGAGTAGACGCGCCAAAGACAAGAGCTGATTGCACTGTTGAGGATTTGAGAAAGTGGGAGAAAAATGCTAAGGCCAAGAAGTGGCTTGTGTGTGGACCTGGTCCAGATGAGTACAGCAGAATTCAAAGCTGTACTACTGCCAAGGAAATTTGGGATACTTTGCAAGTGGCTCATGAAGGAACTGCTCAAGTGAAAAGATCCAGAGGTACTCTACTATATTCTCAGTATGAGAATTTCTCTATGAAGGAAGGAGAGACCATTCAAGAGATGTACACTAGGTTCACTACACTGCCTAATGAACTGAAATCTCTTGGAAGGACTCTTCTTGAGAAAGACAAGGTTGAGAAAATTTTGACAAGGGTTCTGCCAGTCTCTTGGGAGAGCAAGATCACTGCAATTGAAGAATCCAAGAACATGGCATCTCTCAAACTGGATGAGCTAATTGGAAATCTTACTGCCTATGAACTTAGAAGGAAGACAATGAAAATGGATGCTCCCAAGAAGGAAAGGAGTCTGGCACTAAGAATCACTGAAGGAGCAGATCTGGAAGAAAATGAAATGGCTATGATCACCAAGGATTTCAAGAAATATCTTATGAGAGGAAAGGGCTCGTCAAGAGGTGGAAATTACAACAAGGTAAGGGCATCGAAAAAAAATGCTAATGAGGGATACTACAAATGTAGGAAGACTGATCATCATATCAAGAACTACCCTCAGTGGGAAGTTGAATGGAATACGGAAAGGTCTGAACGAATGAACCGGAAGAAGGAACAAGTTCATCCCAAGAAGAACAAAGTATCAACAAAGGTTATGGTTACCGCTTTGGGAGAAAGTTCAGATGAGGAGTCAGACGATGAAGACGGAGATGAACAAGCACTTATGGAAATTGTGGAATCAGATGAGGAATCTCATGAGGAATCTGAGGTAAGCATATTTCATCTCAAAGACAAGATTAAGTTCTTGTCCAAAGAAAAACTCTTTGAATTATTGCTAGACTTTATTGATGAATCTGAAGTAATTAATACATAAAAGGATCAGCTGTCTAAGGAATTGTGTAATTTTAAAAGCAAATTGCAAAAACCAGGAACTTAGAGTCAGTGACACTGTGAGTGAAAATACTGACTTGAAGAACCAGGTTCATCCACTTGAAACAAATGTCCTAGAGTTAAAATCTGAAAATAACTAGGAACTAGAAGAAGACAACTGACATCTCTCAACTCACCTTAGAAGAAAATGTAGGTAAATTAAAAGATGAGTTGTATAGGAAGGATGAATAGATAAGAATGTTGAAGGAGGAACTTGGTAAGGTCAAACATGAACTAGATAGAACATGTAAATGGAATAAATCCTCTTATGCTTTGACATGGCTACAGGAAAATCATAGTAGCAACAGAAGAGGAATTGACTTTGGGAGTCAACTGCCTAAATGGGATCCCAAAAGCAAGTACCTCACTCTCCCTGAGAACAAAATCTGTACCCACTGTGGTAAGACTGGTCACTACAAAAGTGAATGCAATGCAAAAGAGCAGGCCAGCCAAAAGAATAAAAGTTCTATTCGAGGGAAAAATTGATTACCAAATTGGGCTAAAAGGAATTTAATTCATCCTTTTGCTTATAGAAAGGGACCCAAACTAGTTTGGGTTCCTAATACTAGCCCCTGATTTTCTTTTGTAGGTTCAAGTGAAAGGAAGTAGCCAAATATGGTACATGGATAGTGGCTGCTCAAAACACATGACTGACAACAAGGACCGGTTTCTTTCACTTGAAAACCTCAAAGGAGGAAATGTCTCCTTTGGCAATGGAAAGAAATGTGAAATCATTGGGGTTGGTAAGGTAGGTAAGGATTACACACGTTCCACTGAGAATGTCTACCTAATAGATGGCTTGAAATATAACCTAATCAGTGTGTCACAATTGTGTGACAGAGGTAACTTGGTAGCATTCACCTCTACAAAATATTTTGTAATAAATCTTATCACTGACAAGATTGTTTTGCAGGGAAAAAGAGTGAACAATATATACATCATAGATCTGTCCACACTTTCAGAAAATGAATTAACATGCTTAAGTGTGTTGGACAGTGATCCCCTCCTTTGGCATAAGAGACTTGGACATGCAATTCTGAGTCAACTCAACAAATTAGTCTCCAAGGACTTAGTGATAGGTTTGCCTAACATTAAGTTCAAGGAAGACAAAGTTTGTGAGGCTTGTGCAAGTGAGAAGCATGTAAGATCCTCTTTTAAAAGCAAGAAAGTGGTAAGTACCACCAGAACGATGGAACTGGTCCATATTGATCTTTGTGGTCCTATGAGAACATTAAGTAGATGTGGTAAGGGATATGTGATGGTGCTTGTTGATGACTATTCTGGATTTACCTGACATTGTTTCTGACATCTAAAGATGAGACATTTGACATGTTTACTTATTTTGTTAGAAAAATTCAAAAACAGTTAGGAAATCAACTTGCATCAATTAGGTCTTATCATGACACTGAATTTGAAAATGCAAAATTTGCCGAATTCTGTGATGAGCATGGCATAGATCACAATTTTTCTGCCGCTAGAACTCCACAACAAAATAGAGTAGTTGAAAGAAAGAATAGAACACTTGAAGATATGGCTATGACTATACTTCTTTCTAGCAAACTATCCCATAGCTCCGGGTAGAAGCCATTAATACTGCATGCTATATAATAAACAGGTGCATGACTAGACCTCTTGTAGATAATACTCCCTATGAGTTGCTTAAAGGGAGAAAGACTAATATATCCCACCTTAGGGATTTTGGTTGTAAATGCTTTGTGCACAACAATGGAAAAAACTCCCTAGGTAAGTTCGATCCCAGAAGTGATAAGGGAGTTTCTTGGGATATTCTTCACATAGTAAGGCTTATAAAGTTCATAACAAAAGAACTATGTGTGTTAAAGAAAATGTGCATGTAGTTTTTGATGAAACTAACATTCTTTCTGAAAGACAGGAACAAGAGGATGAAGAAATTGGGCTGGTCAGAAACTCAGTCCAAATTGGAGAAACACTGGAGGAAGGAACATGTGATGGAACGGGTTCAACCATCCCAGGAAACATGACACGGGGAATAGAACAAAATAATTCCCAAAATTCATTGAAACCTGTGCCTGAGGCTGTTCCATAGCAACAAAGCATTGAAGGAACTTCAAGGAGTAACCAGTCGGTTGTGAAACCTTATAGATATCAAAGTTCTCACCCTATTGAGAACATTATTACTAATCCAACCTCTGGAATCAAAACTAGATCTTCTTTGAAAAATCTTTGTACTTTTGATGCTTTTCTATCTCTGATTGAACCTAAAACTGTTACTGAGGCTTTGCATGATGCAGAGTGGGTAAATGCATTGCAAGATGAGCTCAACCAATTCTAAAGGAGTCAAGTTTGGCATCTGGTACCAAGACCCCGGGATAGATAAGTAATTAGCACAAAGTGGGTCTTCAGAAACAAACTCGATGAAGATGGAACAGTGATAAGAAACAAGGCAAGATTGGTTGTTCAAGGACATAGTCAGGAGGAAGGCAACTATGATGAGACTTTTTCTGCAGTGGCTAGATTGGAAGCAATAAGACTCCTCATAGCCTTTGCTGCTTACATGGAATTCACTCTTCACCAGATGGATGCCAAGAGTGCCTTCCTAAATGGATGTCTAAAGGAAGAAGTGTTTGTTAAGCAACCTTCGGGGTTTGAGAACAAGGAGAATCCTGATCATGTGTACAAACTTGACAAAGCACTGTACAGACTCAAGTAAGCTCCCATAGCATGGTATGAAAGGTTATCAAAATTCTTGCTTGAGCATGACTACAAGAGAGGTAAAATTGATAGTACTTTATTCTTAAAGGAAAAAGGTAAAAATCTCTTGGTAGTTCAGATATATGTAGATGACATAATCTTTGGAGCAACTACTGAAAAGCTAAGTAAAGAATTTGCTAAACTAATGGGGAGTGAATTTGAAATGAGCATGATGGGTGAGCTTAATTTCTTTTTAGGCTTACAAATTAAACAAAATTCAAATGGAACTATGATCCATAAGCAAAAGTATGTAAAAGAGTTGCTTAAAAGGTTTAAAATAGAACATTCCAAAGAAATTGACACTCCTATTGCATCAACTACAGAACTAGATGTAGATGAACGTGGTTCAGCTGTTGATCAAAAGCTGTATAAGGGAATGATTGGTTCATTGTTGTATCTTACTGCCAGTAAACCTGTCATTGTTTTCAGCGTAGGACTTTGTGCAAGATTTCAGGCTAATCCAAAGGAATCCCACTTATCTGTTGTGAAGAGAATATTGAGATACCTAAAAGGCACCACTGATTTCTGTCTTTGGTATCCAAAAGGGAGTAACTTCAATCTTGTGGGATATGCTGATGCTGACTATGTAGGCTTTTTAGTGGATAGAAAGAGCACCTCAGGTATGGAACATTTTCTGGGCTCATATCTCGTGTCTTGGGCCACTAAAAAGCAGAATTATGTGGATCTATCTACTGCTGAGGCTGAGTATATGGCTGCAGCATCATATTGTGCTCAACTACTGTGGATTAAACAACAATTGATAGATTTTGGATCGATGTTGGATATATCCCTATCTTTTGTGATAACACTAGTGCTATAAGTATGACAAAGAACCCCGTTTATCATAAAAGGACAAAGCACATAGATGTTAAACATCATTTTTAAGGGATAACTATGAGAAGGGATTGATCTCTATTGAATTTTGTGTTACTGATAAACAAATTGCCGATATCTTTACAAAAGCACTAAGTAGAGAGCATTTTGAAAGGAACATGTTAGAGTTAGTGATGATTATGATCACCTAATTGAACCAGTTCAGAATGTACATGAAAAAAAAAGAATATGAAAAAAATGAAAAAAAAAATTGATTTTTTTTATAATTTTGGTTAGAAAATCTGAAATTTGTGTAAATAATCAGACTAATTGTTACTCAGTCTCATGCTGTAAATAGCATCCTCTTTTTCCATGTTTTGATATGACTCACTGGTTACTAATGGTGTTTTCTCTATTGTTGAAAATTGAGGCTTGATAAATAGGACTCTTACATGATGAACCTGGTTCATCAGTGCTGGTTCATCTGAAAGGCGAGGTATGTGTTCTCCACTATACACACTTTGAAATATTAATAGTTAATCATGAGAGAAATCTACCTAAACAAGATCTTTTCAAAATCTATACTTTATCCTATTTTTGAACCAGTTCCGTCTACCCTAAGAGTCCCATCAAATTAAAAAGCCTAGAAACTAGGGAAGCTGTAACCGTCAGTTCTAACTGACAAATTACAGAAGTGATTAGACTTCTATTTGACCAAAAAGACTGCCGTTATGTATTAATTACCCATCCCCTTTTAAACCCCCATCATCACCTCTGAAATCACTAATCACCTTCACAACCGTCGAAACCCTTCCATCTTCCATTACCTTCATTCTCAATCCCAATTTTCTTCTTCCATCTTAAATAAAAAATGGTTTATACTCCACCACCCGCTACCCCATCCTCGTCCTCTTCTCAATCCAGCACTACACCCTCACTATCAAGCGCTACTCCATCTCAATCAAATTACACCATTCCTCAATCAAATCCCATCCCGTCACAACCCAATCCCACCATTCCTCAACCTAGCCCTAATCCAGAACTCAGGAAAAAGAGGGTCAAAATGCTAGCCAAAATGACAGTGGCCACATGTCCTCTGGCCAGAAAATTGAATGCCAAACTTCAAGCTAGTCAGGCACAAAAATCAGACAATTCAAGTGAGTCATTTGAATCACCTACTGAGGAAGCACCATGATCATATGATTCTGAACAGGTATCATCTGTGCCAAAGATCACTTTTGAGACTGTGTCTGAAATAACAGAGAATTTAGAAAACAAGTTTGTTTTGGTTGGGTCTGTGATAGATGTTGAGTTGCCGGAAATAAGAAAAGGAGGTGGTAAAAATAAAATTGAGAAAGAAAAAGAGAGAGAGGGAGGTCGGAGTGAAGCGAGGGGAACAAGGGAAGAAATTTCCCATTTGGCTATTTGTGGTACTGAACCAGTAGTGGTAGGAGAAAGAGCCAAGAAGTTAGGGGAAAATGACTTAGGAGAGGCTGCTGAGGGGTTGGAAAATCTTGGAAAAGCTACAGATGAACCTGGTTCATCTACTGAGGAAACCCTTGCAGATCTCCTAAAGAAGTTAGGTGACAACTATAAGCCAAAGAATAAAAGGACTCCCACGACAAAAAATTCTAGAACTGCAAGGAGCAAGTAAGAAGAGGAAAGCCACTCCCTCTGCTAATTCTGAAATTGCTCTTCCAAGAGGAAGAACCACAAGACGCACACTAAGACAGAGTGAGGAGGAGTTACAGAATGCCTTGGAAGAGAGTAAGAAAAAGAGGGCTGAAAAGGAAAAGGAGAAAGTTGTTGAGCCTGTAGAGGCTGTTGAAATTAAAGAGATGGACCTGGTCCATCAAGGTGAACAAATGGCAGAGGTTGAGATTCAGACCCCAAAACTAAAGAAAGGCAAGACTTCTTCAAAGAAATCTGCATTTGTGGCTGCTGAACCCTCAACTGTAGCTAAGAGAACCAGCTATATAGTGAAACCCAAGAAAGTGCAAACTGCTGAAGAAGATGACTGAAGTGATGATGATGAAGATGATTCGGATGGAGAGAAGGATAATTTGACAAAATTTGGAAAGCGCACCATTCTGAAGGGGAGGTTGTTGAAAGATTTGGAGGAATCTGGCATGGTCTATTTGTTGGATAAGCTGGAGGTGCAGGGATGGAAGGACATGGACCTTCAGTGGGATGGGCGGCTGGCCAGAAATGAGATAGTCGAATTCATGGCCAATGCTGTAATCAAGGATGTCAGAGTCACTAGCCAAGTGAAAGGGATAAACATTTCTTTTGACGCCAAAGAATTGGGAGAAGTGCTTGGGATTCCTTCTGAGGGCTATGATGATTACACGAGGAAAAAATGGCCAAGTTTAGATGCTCTTGCGACTGCTCTGCAAATCACAAGAAGATTCTGCGACAATGCATAAGAGGTTGAACCTAAGGCAGTCTAGAAGAGTGAGATGAAGCCTCCACACAAAATGGTTTTTGAGTTTATCAACAAGTGTGTACTAACAAGACAGGAGAGAAGGCACATAGCTAACTACACGGACTTAGTCCTAATGGAGTGCTTGGACAGTGGTAAGCAGATCAACTGGCCTTACTTCATCATCCGGATGTTGGACAGGGCGGTCAATGGCTCCAAAGCCCATGCCATTCCATATGGCTTCATTCTCACAACTGTACTTGCTCACTACAAGGTGCCTCTGAAGAAGGCAGAGATGGCCACAAGCAAGGATCACTTTGGCAAAAATACTCTTCTGGCCTGTGACTATGCTATCAATGTTACTGCAAATGAACCTGGTTCATCCAGGAAGACACCTGTGAACAACAAAGTCAGAGTACTTTTGCAGGAAAATGGGGCGAAGGATGTAGAAATACTTTGGCTGAAGAACCGCTTGGCTGAGGTTGAATCTAAGAGGGATGCTCTTAGAACTGAGCTTGCTAAAGAAAAGGAGAAGATGAGGGGATTCTTAGGGATATGCTATCTCTTCTCCAAGCCAAAAACCCACCCTCTACCTCTTCCCAGCCTTAGTAGTCCATCTTTCCTTAGTACTTCAGTGACCCAGATTAGGGACTCTTTCTTGTTTTTTTGCTCATGGTTTTAACTATTTTTTTTTTGTGGATTGTGGATGAACAATGCTTTCTATCGATGAATTATGTTGTTTTTTCTCTTAATCTTGTTTCTTTTTCTGTGATAGTTTGAATTATTAGTTTACTATTGATAATTAATTCATGATTACACTTGCAGTTGCCCCAGTGGCCATGAGTAATTCTTAAATATCTGGGACTTTCTAAATTTTGTAACTTTTCGATGATGCCAAAAGGGGAAAGAATGTTCTACTTTGAACATGTGATATTTATAACCTAATGAACCTAGTTTTTTATTGATGTTTTATACGTAAATACCACACAAGAGGGGGGTGATTTGTGTGGTGTCCAATTTTCAAGTGCAGTCTCTATAGAAGAACCTGGTTCTTCTATGTGTTCCAACTCGTACTGTTGCAGAATAATAAATGCAGAAAAGTAAAGAACATAGAGATTTTTACATGGAAAACACCCGGCTCAAAAGGTAAAAAAACCACGACCTACTACTAAGTAGGATTTTCTCCAAAGACTTCACTACAACTCTGAGCCAACAACATTAAAAAATAAACTCTTTTGTAAACCTAAGGATTAACTCTAACACTTATAACAACACGCCACAGGCTGTTGTGACTACGTCAACTTAAATCTAACTTGAATGATACAACTCAAGTACCTAGTACAATTTGCTTCTAAGAAAGCTGAAAAAGGTACAATTTTAGACCATCTACTACAATAAACTAGACTAAAAGACAACAGATGGAACTGGTTCTTCTAGCTGGTTCAAGTAACTCCAGATTCGCACTATCCAATTTGGCTCGAACTGCTTGCAAAATTTCTTCACGAATTTTGCTCTCAATTCCTGATAAATTTCTGCTTTTGTGCGTCTGTTTACAATAAGAACATTCTGCAATATATATAGGATTTAGTAGATAAGGAATTAACTAGATTCCTAATGCTACTCTTCCTTGGTGAAAGAGTTCTAGTCAAACTCAACTCCTAAATCCTTCCTTATCTTAGATTCTATTCTTATTGAATAAGGAGTCCTTCTCCACTTTTCTTTTGCAATATTTTCGATCAGAAGATATCTCAATTTTACCAGAATACATTTATCTCATGCATGTGCATCTTATGTGCCTTTAACTCTGCTGGTCTATGTCACCTGTGATTGACCTGGTTCATCTCGGAGTTCCTTTGTCAATCTTCAAAACTATTTCCTTTCTTGGGCCAACAAATTCCCCCTTTTTGACGATGACAAACATTGTGCTTCAGGCCTGTTTCAGCTTAGTCCAACATTGACATATATAAGAGTATTAAGTATTTATCATAAAGAACCAGGTTCATTAGGTTATAAATATCACATGTTCAGAGCACAACATATCTTCCCCCTTTTGGCATCATCGAAAAGTTGCAAAAAAATTTGTGTGAATCCCACATTTTTTAACACTTACTCATGGCCATTTGGGCAACTGCATATGCAATCATGGGTTAATCATCAATAATCAACTAAGAATTAAAACTATCAAAGAAATATAGACAATGAATAAGAACAAAAGAAGCAAACTTCATTGATAGAGTGAATATGATTCTGCCACAATCCACAAAATGAAATAAAAACAGTTAAAACATGAGCAACAAACCAACAAAAAAATCTCGAATCTGGGTCACTGAAAATTCTAGGCAGGGCTAAGAAATTAAGGCTTGGAAGAACTGCAAACCTGGTTCGTTTAGCCAAGGTAGATGGTTCAGCAGACTTAGAAACAAATGAAAACTTCTTTGAGCAAGTCTTAGCTTTCTTGAGCTTAGGGGTCTAAATCTCTACCTCTGCCACTTTTTCACTTTGATGGACCAGGTCCATCTCATCCGCTTCAACAACCTCAATAGGTTCAACAACCTTTTATTTCCCTTTTTTCACTCTCTTCTTCTTACTCTCCTCTAAAGCCCTCTTCAACTCGTCCTCACTTTGCTTTAACTTGATCCTTGTAGTTCTTCCTCTTGGAAGAGAAATATCGGAAGTCTCAGACGAAGCAACTTTTCTTTTATTGTTTGCTGTCTCGAAAGTTTGAGCTTTAGGAGTTCTTTTCTTCTTTGGATTGTAACTATCGCCTAACGTTTTTAGCAGATCCGCCAGGGTTTCCTCAGTAGATGAACCAGGTTCATCTGTGTGCTTTCCTAGATTTACTAACCCTTTAACGACTTCTCCTGATTCACTTCCCCATGCGTTCTTGCTACTTTCTTCCTCCTTCTCTGGATCAGCTCCACAAATAGCCATTCTAACAGATTCAGAAGTGGGTGAAGAATCAACCACTTCCTTCCCTTTTCCCCTTCTCATTACTCCATACTCCCTCACTCTTCTTTTCTTTTCTATTTTATTTTTACGTTCTCTCCTTCTTGTCTCGGGCATTTCCACATCTACCACTGACCCAACCAGTATGAACCTATTTTCTAAGTTTCAGCGACCTCAGAAATGACCTCAGAAGAAGGTTATGGTACAGAAGTTACCTGTTCAGAATCGAAAGACCCAGTTTCTTCCCCCTCAGTCGCCGACTTGAAAGAGTCATCGGAAATTTAGGAATGGTTCTGTAAGGGAGGGGATGGCTTGAATGAAATTTTAGTTTTGAATATACGGTTAAGGCTTCCCTAGAATCTAGGTATTTAAATTTGGTGGGGATTTTTGTTGAAATGAAACTGGTTCAAAGTTAATTGGATAGGATTTTGAGTTTGGGTAGAGTTCTGCTCATGATTTAATTATTGGTATTTCAAAGTGTGCAGAGTGTAGAACACATACCTCGCCTTTAAGATGAACCAGCACGATGAACTATGTTCATCATTTTAGAATCGTCTTTATCAAGCCTCAATTCGCAGAGATAGAAAAAATTTCATTAGTGCCCAACAAGTCATATCAAAACATGGCATAAGAGTATACTTTTTACAGTATGAGACTGAGCAATTGTTAATCTGATTATTTACATAAATTCCTGATTTTCTAGCCAATTTTTTTTTTCATTTTTCCTTCTTCTTGTTCCTTTTTTTTTTCATGTACATTCTGAACTTGTTCAATCCGGTGATCTTAATCATCCCTAATAGTAACCCGTTCCTTTCAAAATGCTCTCTACTCAGTGCTTTTGTAAAGATATCAACAATCTGTTTATCAGTAGCATAAAACTCAATAGTGATCAATCCCTACTCATAATTATCCCTTAAAAAATGACGTCTAGCATCTATGTGCTTAGTTCTATTGTGATGAACCGAGTTCTTGGTCATACTAATTGCATTAGTGTTTTCACAAAAGATAGGGATATAACCTACATCAATCCCACAATCCATTAATTGTTGTTTGATCCACAACATTTAGCACAACATGAGGCAGCAACAATACACTCAGTTTCAGCAGTAGATAAGTCCTCAGAATTTTACCTTTTTGGTGGCCCAAGACACAAGACATGAGCCAAGAAAGTGTGTCATACCTGAGGTGCTCTTTCCATCCACAAGAAAAGCTACATAATCAGCATCATCATATCCCACTAAGTTGAAATTACTACCTTATGGATACCATAGACAAAGGTCAGTGGTGCCTTTTAGGTATCTCAAGATCCTCTTGACAACAGTCAAGTGAGACTCTTTTGGATTTTCCTGGAATCCAGCACAAAGGCCTACACTGAAAACAATGTCAGGTCTGCTAGCAGTGAGATATAACAAAGAGCTAATCATTCCCCTATACATCTTCTGATCAACAGATGAACCGGGTTCATCTATATCCAATTTCGTGGATGTTGCAATAGGAGTGTCAATTTCTTTGGATGTTCCTTCCTGGTTTTGCTACTGAGGAATAGGTTCATGGACAGGTTCCCTCGAGGTTTGAGGATCGGTTCCTCTCTAGCCAGTTCCCCCTATCACGTTGCCCTAGGTGGAAGGACCTGTTCCTTCCTATGATGCTGCTTCAGGATGGACTGTGGCTTCATCATTTGAGTTTCTTGTCAGTCCAATATCTTCATCATCTTGTTATTTATCAACCCCAATGTTTCACCTTTCTTACCATTTCCAAAGGAGACATTACCTCCTTTGAGGTTCTCAAGTGAAAGGAATTGGTCCTTGCTTCTTGTCATGTGCTTTGAGCAGCCACTATCCATGTACCATATTTGGTTGCTCCCCTTCACTTGAACCTGCAAAAGGAGATCATGGGTTAGTCTTAGAACCCAAACTATTTTGGGTCCCTTTCTATAGGCAAAAGGATAAATCACATTCTTTTTAGCCTAACTTGGCAGCCTATTTTTCCCTAGAACAAAATTTTTGTTCTTCTGACTTGCCTTCTCTTTTGCAGTGCATTCAATTTTATAGTGACCAGTATTACCACATTGTGTGCAAATCTTGTTCTTAGAGAGTGTGAGGTACTTGCCTTTGGGATCCCACTTAGGTGTAGAGTTCCCAAAGCCAAGTGCTCTTCTGTTGCTACTATGATGTTTTTGTAGCCATGAAAGTGCATCAGAGGATCTTTTCCATTTACAAGTTCTGTCTAGCTCATGCTTAACCTTAGTCAAGTCCTCCTTCAGGGTTCTTACCAGTTCTTCCTTTTTATAAAGCTCATCTTTTACCTTTCCTAGATCCTTTTCTAGTGAGAGTTGTGTGTCACTAGCTATTTCTTTACCTGTTCCTAACTTCAATTTCAGATCTAAGTTCTAAGAAAGTTGTATCAAGTGCATGAACCTGGTTCTACAATGCAGTATTTTCCTTTTCAGTTTTACAAATATTTATTTCCAGGTTTTTGCATTCTGCTATTAAAGAGTTACACTCTTTTGGCAGTTGTTCTTTTTCAGAACTTATATTCTTAGATTCATCAATTAAAATTACCAACAATTCAAATATTCTATCTTTATAAAGGAGTTTAATTTTATCCTTAAGGTCCAGAAAACTTATCTCGGATTCTTCATCAGGTTCATCTTTAGATTTCCGAACTGCTATAAGAGCTCGTTCATCAACCATTGCTTTGGATGACCTTTTGTTGTAGTTCTTCTTGTCATGAACCTGATCCTTCTTTCAGATTTCTCTTTTTTCCACTCGACTTCCCACATAGGACAGTTCTTGATCATGTGGTTCTTTTTACCACATTTGAAGCATCCATCAGTCATCTGCAAGTGATCATCGAATAGTGGTGGATTTCTCTTTACACTTTTCAGGTAGTGCACTCATCTTGATCTTTTCCTAAGGTGTTAGCCTCATCAAGGATAACCTGCTCTGATACCAATTGATGTTTTATACGTCAATACCACACAAGAGGGGGGTGATTTGTGTGGTGTCCAATTTTTGAGTGCAGTCTCTATAGAAGAACCTGGTTCTTCTATGTGTTCCAAATCGTACTGTTGCAGAATAATAAATGCAGAAAAGTAAAGAACACAAAGATTTTTACGTGAAAAACACCCGTCTCAAAAGGTGAAAAAACCACGACCTACTACTCCGTAGGATTTTCTCCAAAGACTTCACTACAACTCTGAGCCAACAACATTTACAAAATAAACTCTTTTGTAAACCTAAGGATTAACTCTAACCCTTATAACAACACGCCACAGGCTGTTATGACTATGTCAAGTTAAATCTAACTTGAATGATACAACTCAAGTACCTAGTAAAATTTGCTTCTAAGAAAGCTGAAAAAAGTACAATTTTAGACCATCTACTACAATAAACTAGACTAAAAGACAACAGATGGAACTGGTTCTTCTAGCTGGTTCAAGTAGCTCCAGATTCGCACTCTCCAATTTGGCTCAAACTTCTTGCAAAATTTCTTCACGAATTTTGCTCTCAATTCTTGATAAACTTATGCTTTTATGCGTCTGTTTACAATAAGAACATTCTGCAATATATATATAGGATTTGGTAGATAAGGAATTAACTAGAATCCTAATGCTACTCTTCCTTGGTGAAAGAGTTCTAGTCAAACTCAACTCCTAAATCCTTCCGTATCTTAGATTCTATTCTTATTGAATAAGGAGTCCTTCTCCAATTTCGTTTTTGCAATCTTTTCGATCAGAAGATATCTCAATTTTACCAGAATACATTTATCTCATGCATGTGCATCTCATGTGCCTTTAACTCTGCTGGTCTATGTCACCTGTGATGGAGAACTCAAAAAAGAGAACCGACATCAAAATATGGTTCTCCATAAAAGAAATTACTTAATCATTTATACGTATAGGCACCTTAATAGGAGCACCAAAAACTTTATAAAGTCCAGCCTCACCTCTTCAAAAGCTCTCATATTTCTATATTTCCATATAACCCACATAAATATATATAATGGTGGCATTGAACTAATTCTCTTCCTACTCTTGTATGTACAACTGTGCAATGCCTCTTCCACTTTTCCCCTCATTATCCATTGCAATCCAAATCAATATCCACAGTCTTGAAGCCACTTTACAATACGAAAGGAGATGATCAACGTCTTCGCCCCACCTTTTGTACATAAAGCACCAACTAGCATAAGTGATCTTCCCCTGGTTTTCCACTGTTATTGGCTTATTTCCAGCCATACAAAGAAACACGCGGCGCCTTGGGAATCCAAACAGAATGACTTGAAAATGCATGCAACTTCTTCTCTCCTTAGTAATCTCTCGTAGTAAGATTTGATAAGAAACAAGCCAAGCTTGTCATGTGTTTTGCTTGTACAGAAGGTCAACCATAGACTTGGATCTATTATCCCTTGTAATTTTGTAGGGAAACAAGGCAGAGGATATTAGACTACAATTATCGCCAGCTACAGCTAGGCTTCTGAATTATGTATACAAAAGATATGTGGCTCAACATGTTGAACCTATATTACTTCAGGGAGAAACTACTACATACTCCATAGGAATACTTGGGCTCTCTTTCCTTCTGTTTGACTTGGTTACTCATAATTTGCACCAGTTACCATTTCTTTGTTTATTTCGGTTAAGTGCATTGATATTGATATAAATAAAACCTCAAAAGGTGAATAAAAGAGAATTTGTTCAGCACTAGGAATTAAGTTTTGTTCGTCAAGTGGATTCATAGTCTCTACATAGCTGAAGTAAGAAATATTAAAGGAGCGCAAGGGGATGTGTTTTTTACGAGTGATCTCTCTCGCTACCTTAAGGAATTTGTAGAGTCATATGTCATGGATATAGTTTCTACTCTTGTGATTTCATTATTAAATGAGCTAAAAGTAGCATCTTTGCTTTGTCTATAATAAAAGGGATGTTCACATAAATAGCTAGTTGGTCGTATTCACGGTTTACTTTTCCTAGTCGGTATACATAGTAAAATATACATGTATTATACATTCGCCAACTTATAATTTAAACGGTTGGGTGTGCGGGTATTTACGTTAAATCTAAGAAAGGTGGAAAGGAGGGGGCAGAATCTGTTATGAATAGGCTAGACAGGCCAGACCAAGTTGAAGTATTTAGGCCTGGAGAGGATTTACAAAAGAGTCAAAAGATGAAACAGCCCAGCAAACTGTATCCCCTTTTGAATTCTATCACAAAATTATACTGGTTAAGGGACCGATCTTTAAATATTATCCCTATTTTTTATTTTGTCGTAAAAATAAACTTCTTCTTAACCAAGAATACCATATTTCTTCAATATTAGAAACTTGAAATTCTGGTTAGAGGTAAAATGGAAGTTAATTATTAATTCTTATTAAAATCATTTGAATATTGATAATTTATGCTAAATTATTAGGTCAAATAGTGATTCCATGATTTACATTAAAAATCTCAGAACTTCATTGTTGGTCCTTAGAAAGTGTTGAAGAAAATAAAGCGGGTCTTCTTGATTTGGTGTAATATGACTAAGTTGGTGATTGGGAATAATTTGTGTTGGTATTTGGAGATTTTGTTTTAAATTCGAAATCATTTAGATCATATTTCGGGTGTTTTAATTGTGTACTAAAATTACAATTTGGAAAAATACTTTATTGAACAATACAAATAAATTAGGTAAATCATGTAGACTTTAATAAATAATTTAACATATTGGTCGATGAGAGATAACACAAAGAGTATATTTGGTTGGAAGGAAATGATTTTCTTAGTTATTTTATAGAGTTTGCTTAGGCAACATAAAATAATTTTTTATATATAATTTCTCACAAACACTTTAAGAGACGAAATGCTAGGACATGAAAGGGTAATAAGCCGGGATATAGGGTCTGGGGTGGTGGTGGGTGTGCGGGGTAGGGGTGGGTATGGGGGTGGCAGGGGGTGGGGATGGGAATACTAGTGGTAAGGTAGGGGAGAAGTAAGGGTGGAGGTGGGGTAGGGGTGGAGGTAGGGGTGGGGTTGGGAGGCAGGAGATGAGAGGTGAGGTGTGGGTGTAGAGGGGGATAGGGGCGGGGTTGGGGTAGTGGGGTTGGAAGGTGTGGAATAGGATGGGAAATGTTGAAAAAAAGTTTTAGTAAATATTTTTTCTCCTTTTAGTAGGGAAGTCATTTTCCTCCAATTGAAGGAAAATAAATTCACGAGGCAAATACTTTTAAACCAATTAAGCCCATAAAACATGAAAAAGTTTAAAATATTTTCCAAACAAACCATAAGCTATGCTAATAACGTAAATTTTGGTTAACAACTGAACAAGCAGAAAATAATGTCAATCGGGTAATGTTTGTGAATAATTTAACCAATATTCTAAAAGACATTTTACTGGGCGAATGTTGTAGTGAGGCGAACCAAAACACGCTGAGATGTACTGGCGGGGTGTAGGTATCGTGGAGCGTAAGCCCCAACCTTCCGGACATGCACTTCTAGACTTTCATTTGGGATACACGCCTCAATAAATTACTATATTTGAAGCAAAATTTCTTAAAAAATCCTTTTTAAAACTTAAATATCCAAAAGTTAACCCGTAGAAAATTCTCAAACTAAAAATCTCAAAAGTCAAAGGTTTTCTAATCGTTTATCCTAATTTTATAGTCTTTTTTATTTATCATTTTCGGAATAACAAATACACTTTCAAGCTTTGTTTACAAAGCAAACTACACAACAAAGAGTTTTGTCTTCCAATTCTTACTCTACTTTCATGCTTGCATTCTTTTGTGTTTCATTTTCTTTGTTTATTTTGTATTTTTTAATTTATCCCTTTTAAGTTAGTTTTTAGTTTCGGAATTTAGTTTAGATATTATTTTGAAGACTTTATTCTAGTTGTTTGTATTATAATGAGTACTTTTGATATGTCATCTAGTTTTAGATTTTAAACAATAATTTTATATTATTGTCATTTTTATTTTTTGAATTATTAAGAAATGAAATATAATTTTACAACTCTAAATATGTCCCATCAAGATCATGTTAGAGGTGTAATGCATCTTTATGTCTTTACTTTTTCAAGTAAAATAATTTTTTTTGTAAGGTTCGTGCACATGTTATCATATTTATAATAGATATATACATATCTACTAATTTCATAATTTTATTTAATTTTGTATAACTTTAACGTATTTTTTTATTTATAAGTTTATTTTATAAATTTATAAAAATATTTAAATTTAATACACATGGAGCTTACGCCCCGAGCCTCAAGACTTACGCTTCGTGCCTTGTTAGACAAAACACTTCTCTACACATTCTCGCCATTTAAAAATACTAAATTTAACAATTAGGTCGAATACAAATAACACAAAATCATGCCAATATAGTAGAGTTTGATTAACAATTAAACAAGCACAACAATAATGATACAATCAGTTGTTTTGAGCATTTGCATTTCATTCGATAGTTCAAGATCTTAAATAGTTTCATATGATGTATTCTTACTTGCGTGTATGGTTAGTTTTGTTTTTTGAATGGTTAGGCATTTGATTTGGAAGAATAACTCTCAATTTATAAGCTTTAAGTTAAAAGGGTCGACCAAGTTTGACTTTTATATTTGACTTCGGATCGAAATTTTTATGATTTCGTTAGGCCGGGATGGTGATTTTGGACTTAGGCATCCCAGATTTACCTTTGGGTATTTCTAGAAGGTTTTGGCTCTAAGTGGCGAAAGTCGACAACTAAAAGGTTTAGAATTTTTTTAATTTTGACCATGGGTTGACATTTATGGATATCGAGTTCAGATTTTGGTTTCAAAACTTGAAATAGGTCCGTTTTGGCATTTGGAACTTCTGTTCAAAGTTTGGTATTATTCCAAGTCGGTTTGGTAGGAATGGACGCTTGGTTGTAATTTTAGAGATTCTTGAGTTTCATTGCAAATTTCATGTGTTTTGGTGTTCGATTCGTAGTTTCAGAGTTTATTTTTGTATTTTGAGATCGTGAGCAAGTTCGTATGATGTGTTTAGACTTGTGTAGACGTTTGGTATGGAGCCTCGGGGGTCCGGGTGAGCTTCGAACGTAATTCGGACCTTTGGGTTTGAGTATCAGGTTGTTGGTGCTTGGCTGGTGCTGCAGGTCTCGCAAATGTGAGCACCAGCTCGATTTGCACATTTGCGATGACCGCATTTGCGAGGAATATATCGCAATTGTGATAGAGGGATTAGGGTGGTAGGCTTTGCAAATGCGAAGCCAGCCCCGCATTTGCGATAAGGAGCTGGGCTGTCACGATCCAAAATCTGACATGTCGTGATGGCGCCTATCACAATACTAGGCAAGCCGACAATCACAAATAACCCCACATCTTTGAATTTAAAACATAATGAAGTAAGTTTAATAGTGAAAATATCATATAATAACTAATAAGAAAATATTGCAACTCATACAAAATCTCCCAATATACGGGTGTCACTAAGTACATGAGCATCTAAATGACAACACGGTCTGACTGCTAAAAACAACTGTCTAGAAATATAGAACACTACTAATAAACTGAAAAGAAGGAGATTCAAGGTATGCGGACGCCAAGGCAGCTACCTCAATAATCTCCAAACAAGTGAAGATGCATGTCAAGAAGTACTTGGATCTGCACACGAAGTACAGAGTGTAGTATGAGTACAACCCACCCAATATACTCAATAAGTAAAAAGATTAACCTTGGACTGAAAAAAGTGACGAGCTCAGATAACAATAGTCCAAATGCAGATTTATAACCATACAAATATGATAGGAAGGATGACAGTAATATCTCGGAGAAAACTCATAAACAGTTTGTACATAGTACAAAAAAAGTAGACATGCTTTTAAGTTTAACAGTTTAATCTCAACACGGATAAAATATGCCAAGTATAATTGATATAAGGAGTGTTACATCTCAGTATCTATATGTCAAATGTACATGTCATGTGTAATGCATCACAATGATAACCTCACGTACTCACACTCTCTGAGTACTCAATCTGACTATCTCAATTCTCACTCATCACACACAGTCACTCAACACTGTACGGTACTTGCGCTAACTACTGGTATGTCAGACTCTGGAGGACGGGATCCTTCCCAATCACTAATATTAAGCAAATATGTCCCGCAAGAGCGTGCAACCCGATCCCATAACAATATATAAAGCCCATAAGGTCTATTGCAACGTGCAACCCAATCCACAATTGATAGAAACTAAACGTCCACCAAACTGTATAGAGAACCCGGTTCTCTATAAGTTCCCACCATAAGCAAGAGACTGTAAAACCAAACAGTATAGGATTCCAGGTTCTCTATCTGTTCTCACAGTAAATCGGCAGTAAATAAAGAATACAAAATTTTTACGTGGAAAATCCCTACTCAAGGGGATAAAAACCACGACCTACACTGGTAGGATTTCAACTTCACTAACTTGCAATACACCTATTACAAGCCACTTTGTAATGACTCTATTACAAAGTCTTCAACCTTACTAACTTGTAATACACCTATTACAAGCCACTTTGAAACATACGTATTACAAAGACTTCAACCTATGACTAACTCTAGTCACAATACAAACTCAAATATTTATGATTTACAAAAGATCTTCTACAGAAATGCTTCTAAGTAAGCTGGGTAGAAGTTACAAATGAAGTACAAATAACAAATACTCAACAAACCTAAGGACTTAAGATATCTTCAATCTTTGGATCTGGTCCTTAAGGTTGTAGTAGCTTTGTTCTTGAGAGATGTGGTGGCTAGCACTTTAGAGAGTATTTTCTTTTTGTTTTCAAGTGTTCAAGTAATTGTTTTATCTTCCTTGATGTTAACAGTACATATGTGACAACCCTTACAATGATGTAGGCAAGGTAGTTAAAAAGCTTTCCACAGAAAGTTGACTGCTGCATTGTTCCTGTACTGTAGTGTGTGCAGGCAGCAACTTTCCAACTGGAGAGTTTACTTCGTACAATCACCTCGGGAACTGGTAGGAACCTGTTCCCTCAGCTATTCCTTCGACTCCAAAGAGTTGAGCCATATCCCAAACTGGATCCCAACCTGAAACATTGTGATCTTAAGGTCTTGAGAATGTTTAAAGCTATGGAGTTGACTATACGACGACTGGGGGGAACTGATCAATATATGTTCCCTACCCTTATCTGATTTCGTTGAGAATTGAACCAGACATCTGACTGGTTTCTCTGAACGCAAGAGAACTAATTGTATCAGGTTCTTTATTTGTTTCTCTCATGAAGTTTGTCAAATCATCAAAACAAAAGACGCATAACTTAACAATTTCCCCCTTTTTGATGATGACAACCTTAGAATTGATATTCCCCTTGAGAACCAGATCTCCACGTTGTTCCCCCTGCGAATCAGCCATATTCCCCGTGAGAACCAGACCAAAGGAACTGATCACAACTGGTTCTTCAAGATTGTTTGGCAAATCATCAAAACACAAAATAACATAACTTATCAATTTCTCCCTTTTTATGATGACAAACCCAAAATCAATGTTCTCCATGAGAACCAGATTCCTCACATGTTTCCCTGCAGATCAGACCTATAATCAACATGTTATCAGCAACGTTCAACGTTCCCCCTACGAAGCAAATCTATCTTTCATGCACAACACAACATATTAATTCGATTATGTTCCTCCCCCCATGTTGACACCTATATAACGTCCCCCTTTTGGCATCATTGAAAAGAATAATAGAAGAAGCAAAACCAAAAAGAAGTTCAGTAAGATTAACTCATGCCACTTGGGCAACACAACATAAACAATAACAAGAACAACAAGTGAATGTCATCGCACAAAATAGAGTGATTGCCCATAATAGAGTAATTATAATAAAAGCACAGTAATTTCAACAATACATAATATGAAAATTTAAACAACTAAAGTACCAATGTCATCAAACATAGGGCAAGAAGATAGGAATTTGGAAAGAGTGAAAGACAAGGATCATTGGGCAGGAGGAAAAAGTAAGGGGCTAAGGCCTTGATGAGCTTGTCCATTCGTTTATTCACAATCCTTTGATCAATGATCATCTATTCTCTTAGGTCCTCCACCTATTTCCTCAATCTTTCATTCTCACCCTTCAAATTAACATTCAATTCTGCCAAGGGTCCACGGGGACCTGGTTCTCTACCTATCTAAGCAGGCTAAACCATCAACCAGACCACCAAGAATCTTCCAAGCTTCTCCTCATCAAGAAAAAACTCAGTTCCATGCCCATATAACATCAGAGTATCACATACAACATAAAAGTTTTTACTTCTTCTTCATAAATGTTGGGACTTGGAGGAACAAATAGGTGATTCTATATTTTTTTTTTGGAAATCAACAATGTCAAAAAGTTCCTCCATTTTTCAGCAATATCAGAGTCAACACTCTACCTAACAACACGTTCTGAGACTTCAGAGTCTTCTACCTCTCCAAACCCGATAACCCAACCTTTTGCTTATGTAAGGAACCAGGTTACTCACTCACACTACCCTTTCTTTCCCTGAGAGGCCATGTCTCCCTCTTATTCTTCTCAATATGTTCACCCTTATCATCTGCTGCATCTTTCTCACCCAACTTTCTTTTCTCAAATATTTTTAAGTGAAGATTTTTCCACTTCATTCCGTCTTCCACAATCACCACATCAGCAAGTCACATCAATTAGCCTACTTTTTGTCAATCATTTTCACTGTATTGGAAGTTCGTTTAAACACAGAACTCAAAAAGAAAAAAGATCATCATTAGAATTAACATCCTGAGAAGGATTTGAGGCACCAGGTACGTCATTCACCGATTCCTCCATCCTTCAAGGCTTATACAAACCCATCAACAATTTCAGCCTCAATCTCTAGAATATTAGATCTATCTCTTTCTTTTTCAGTTAAAGTCCCATCAAAATCTACATAGACTTCTTGGGTTTCGATTCAGATGGAGTTAGGATTTTGGGAGGTGACAAAGTTGGGTTCACTTTTGGCATATTTTGAGAGAAAGATTCTTTTTAAGATAAGGTTGATTTAGTTTTGAACGAAAGAATCGATTTTGGTTGGGTGTGAGAGAAGGAAATGGTTTTTCGGGACAATAGGTCAGTTCAAAAAAGGTTTAACATTTTGGACTTCAAAAGTTTGGAGAGAGATGAGAATAAATTAATGACGTTACACTTCAGCAGTTTAAAAAGGCATGTAAGTATTGAAGAGGCTACTAACCTGAGTCATAAGAACCAGGTTCCTTGACGGTTTTTGAAAATTTGAGCAAAAACTCCTAGAAGGGCACTGTCACTCTTACTTGTTTTGTCTTGAAACTGCCATGTATGCATACCATTAATAGTATAGATTTGAGTTAGATGTCGCCAGAAAACACTTTTTAGAATTATACCTTTACCTCTTAACATAACCAATCATCAAGGGACCAGGTCCTTAGTTAATCTTGATCACCCCAACTCCAGACGATTTCTTTCAAAGTGTTTACTGCTCAGCGCCTTGGTGAAGATGTCTGCTACCTGGTCCTCCGCCTTCAAGAACTTCATACAAATCAGAAACCTTTCAACATTATCCCTCAAAAAGTGATGTCGCACATCAATTTGCTTTGTCCTCTTGTGTTGTACCGTGTTCAAGTAGTAAATACACCAAAGTCTTCAAGATATTGCTTGATCTATAGTAGTTGAGCACAACAAGAAGCAGCAACCACAGATTCAGCATCAACAGTAGAAAGAGACACACAGTTTGATTCTTTGCACCCCATGAGATCAAGTATTACCTGAGAAAATGTGTCGTTCAAGATGTGCTTTTTCTATCCACCAGATATTCAGCATAATCAGCATCAACATATCCAACCAAGTCAAAAGTATCTCCTAAAAAATAGATGAGCACCAGGTCCTGTGTTCCCTTAGGATACCTCAAAATATCCTTAGCAGCCTTCAAGTGAGAGTCTTTTGGGTCAGGTTCCTAACACTTTTCTGTCTGAAGGCCTAGGAACCAGGTGCCACACTTGGTTCCTCTCAACTGATGGAGTTCTTCTTGCATAGCAGCTATCCAGTTAGTAATTTTTCAATGCTTCCTTGATATTCTTGGTCTCTATTTGAGAAAGAAAGGATGAGAAGGAAAGTGAGTTTCTTGTCTTTGATCTGGTTTGAATTCCTCTTTCCTCCTCTACTTGGCACCCTCATAGGTCCACATAGATCCATATGGAGGAGATCAAGTGGCCTTGAGATGCTAACTTGCTTTTTGTGCTTGAAAAAAGATCTGACTTGCTTTCTTTTTACACCTGCATCACACACATCCTTAAAGCTTGACTTGGGCAGACCACGAACCAGATCCTTCTTGACCAATTTGTTCAGCAGCATGAAACTTGCATGACCCAACCATCTGGGACATAGCTCGGCATTATCATCAAGAGCGCTCAGACAACTAAGATCCCCATTTTGCAAGGACTCAAAGTTGGCAACATAGATATTTTTGTATCTTTTGGCCACTAACATCACTTCACCAGTCATAAGATTTGTGACTGTGCATATTTTAGATACAAATTCCACTTTGTTACCCTTGTCACAAATTTGGGAAATACTCAGCAAGCTATACTTCAACCCCTTCACGTAGTACGCATTTTCAACAGAGTGGGAAAGAGACTTCCCGTTCTTTCTTACTCCCAGAATGTATCCCTTCTTTCCATTTCCAAATGATACACTCTTTCTCTGCAGGGCCTTCAGTGAAAGGAAATCATTTGTACTTCCAGTCATGTGCTTCGAGCAGCCGCTATCCATGTATTACTGTTGACTGCTCCCTTTCACTTTTCCCTGCATAAGGAAATCAAGGGTTAGAATTAGGAACCCAAACAAGTTTGGGTCTCTTGTAACGAGGAAAGGGGTGAATAAGGGCTCTTTTGGTCCAAGCAGGCATTATACGTTTTTTATGTGAAGGACCAGGTTCCCTAACAACAGTTACTTTTTCAGCAAAAATTTTGTTTTTCTGTTGAGACCGAATTCTGGCCTTACAATTTTCTTTTAAGTGCCCAGTGTTGCCACAATGAGTGCAAAGCCAATTTTCAGGTACATTAACGTACTTGATATGAGGGTTGTAGGGAGTTTTTTCCCTTTGGAACCCGATTCCCTTCCTGTTTCCCCTATTGTTTGTGTACAAGGTAGTGATAGAATCAGAGGACTAGGTCCACTTAAGTGATTTTTCAAGATCACTCTTCACTCTTCCTTGTTCTTCCTGAAGTTTTTTGTTTTTCTCAAGCTCTGCACACAAACTAGATTTCACTGATCATAACTCATTTTTCAAGCTTAAGGTGTGCCTCACTTGCAACTTCCTTTCCCTTTAGAGTGTTGTCCATCCATTTTTATGTTTGTTTTTTCAACAAGTTATTTTATCTAGTTACTTCTTCCACTTGTTCCTTCAAGTCTACAATAGAAATTACCATATATCCCTCTTTTGATCTATGTCACAAATTTCTTCTATTAAAGCATTTTTCTCATTAATGAGGCCATGATAGGCATCAATCAACACGTTTGCTAAGGACATCAATTTTTTCTTAGAGTAGGTATTCAAATTTCTTTGAACATCAAGAAAACTTACCTCATCTTCCTCCTTGTCCTCATCATCATCGTCAGATTTGGCCATGAGTGCAAAGATTGACTCATATTCTGAAGATTCATTGCCAACAACCATCCTAGTTGTATCTCCTTGGTCGTCTTCACCTTCAGATTCACCGAAGGAACTTCCCCGATCAGCCAGGGCTTGCTTCACCATGTTGTTAGCAACATCTCTTCTTTTGAACTTTCTGTCAGGGACCTGGTTCCTCTTAGCCGCCTTTTTAGTGTTGACTTTGTAATGATCCTGCTTATGAAGAGGACAATCTTTAACGAAGTGTCCAGGCTTTCCACCCTTATGGCAACAATCATTTCCTTTGAAATTCCTACTAGAACTTCCTTTCTTTGGAATCCCACCATTTTTCGAATCATCTTTTGGAACTTGCGAGATACTCCATGTGGGATTCATCACCACTTGAATCCTTGTTGGCAGCCTTGAGAACCAGGTTCTTCTCTGTGATGACCCAAAAGGTCATCCTCCGTTAATCACACCTCGATATGCATGCTATGCCCGGGAATGTAGCCAGGAAGCTTCTATGTGAATATTTGATAAAAATGGAATTTTTAGAATAATTAATTGAATAAAGTTGACTTTGGTCAACATTTTTGGTAAACGGACCCGGACCCGTGATTTGACAATCCTGGAGGGTCCGTAAGAAAATATGGGACTTGGGCGTATGCCCGGAATCGAATTCCGAGGTCCCAAGCCCGAGAAATGATTTTTTAAAGAAAATTGTTTTCTGAAAATAATAAAGGATTTTGAAAATGAATAATTATGTGAAAACCGTGTTACCGGGCCTGTATTATGGTTCCGAAGCCCGGAACATGTTTATTATATGATGTGTGAGTTATCTGTGAAATTTGGTGTAAAAAGGACTTTAAATGATGGGTTTCGGATAAAAACCGGAATAATAAAGCCTTATGAAGTTTTAAGAAATTTCTATGAGTTTTGAGGTTTAATTCCTTGTTTTGATGATATTTTGATGATTTAAATGCTTGAAAAAGTTCGTATGACGGTTTGGGAGTCGTGTGTATTTTTGGTTTTGAGACCCGAGGGCTCGGGTGAGTTTCGGGTAGCTAACGGGGTGTGAAAAAGGTAAAAATCTTGTGTTTTGGACTGGTTTCTAGTGTCTGATGTTTCCTTCAGTGCGATCGCACTAGAGTCCATGCGATCGCACAGAGTAATTATGGGGTCTGGGGTCAAAATGTTCAGTGCGAACGCACCACTTAGGATGCGAACACGGAGGGCTGTGGGGTCAAAGCTGTGCGAACGCACCCTAGCAGGTGCGAACGCGGAGAGTAGTTTAGGTGGGGCAGTGCAAATGCGGGCAGGTGGGGTGCGTCCGCACTGGGTTAGGGTAGGACCTGGGGGCAGGGGGGTGAAAGGCATGTGCGAACGCGGCCCTTTGCTCGCGAACGCATGGGTCAGCCTTGTCAAACCTATGTTAACGCGGTCAAAGGGCCGTGAACGCATAGAGTTATTTTCTCCAGTGATTTTATTAAGTCCAAAACAGACCCATTACGGGATTATTTCCATTCTTCACCCTTTTCTTCTTCCCCAAACTTCCATATACGAAATTCAAGCTCCCCAACCTCCATAGCTTCATAGGTATGTGTACTTAACTCCATTTTCTTCCACTTTTCTTCATCAACACTAGATTCTAGGTCTAAAAACATAAAATAAAAGTAGAAATTAGGGGTTTTGGGTAGAGTTAGGTTTTTGGGAATTTTGGGTAATTCAACCCCAATTTGGGGTCGAATTTCAAAATAAATTATATATTCTAACTCGTGGGGGTATAGGTGATCGGGTTTTGGTCCGAGCCTCGTGTTTGGACCAAGCGAGCCCGGGGTCGAATTTTGGTATTTTTGGAAGAATGCTAGGAATTGCATATCTAGGCTATGGGATTGTGTTATTGAGTCTTTATTGATATTATTGAATTAACTATGACTAGATATCGTTGTTTCGGAGTCGGATTATAAAGGAAAGGCGGTCTTAGAGGGTTGATTGCTATACTTTGGACCAGAGGTAAGTGTCCTGCCTAACTTTGGTGAGGGAATATGTATTGTATGCTATGTGCTAAGTGTTTATCATGTTCAATGCATAGGTAAGGTGACGAGTACCTATGCATTATGTGTCAAGAATGCCCGTGAGTCTAATTTTGATAAAAATCTTGTTATTACTTCCATGTTCGTTATATTATGAACTTGTCTCTACTTGGAAGCCGTTATTGTTGGAAACCTTGGTTGGTGAATCTATGAAGTATTGGTTTGATTGAAAATCCAACTATTAAGGATATATTTGAATTGATTGGTTATAGCTGAGACCCTTGCCGGACAATTGTTGTGATATTGATTGATGTTTTCCCCTTGCCGGGTGATGTTGAAATGTATTTCCACTATGCTGTACTCCTTGCCATTATATCTGTCATTGTTAGTGTAAAGCACGAAGGGTGATGTCGTGCCATGATATTTGATTACATTGCATAGTGAGGAAGAGTGTAAAGCACGAAGGGTGATGTCGTGCCATGATTCACATTGATTATAAGTACGAAGGTTAATGCCGTGCCATGATTCACATTGATTATAAGCACGAAGGTTAATGTCGTGCCATCATTTATATTGCCTTACATTGTACATTGCATTGTGAGGAAGAGAGTAAAAGCACGAAGGGTGATGCCGTGCCATTATTTACATTTCCGGTATTTGTACTTGTTTCGTTAGCTATTATGTTAAATTGCCTCCCTTGGTTACTTCTATATGTCAGTTAACTGCTTCATTCACTTGTTCCCCTTTACTTCCCCCGTATCCCATACTTGTCTGCCTATCTTTTTCCTTGTTTTTCCCTGTTTTGAGTTGTAAAATAGGACAGGTTAACGTTGTTTCTAAGTCTATCCTTGTTACTACTTCGGCCGAGGTTAGGCTCGGTACTTACTCAGTACATGGGGTCGGTTGTACTGATGCTACACCTGCACTTCTTTATGTTGTGCAGATCCCGCAGCCGGACCTAGTGGACATCGTTAGAGGGAGTATCCTTCAGTCCACCTTGGAGATTGCAAGGTAGACCCGCAGACGTTCGTGGGCCTTGACGTCTCCTCTATCCCCTTTTCTTCCTTCTTGTATTTTTCATTTATTTACAAAGACAGTTGTATACAGTTATTGTTCAGCCCTTGGTTGTAGTAATCTTTTAGTATGTTTGTGAGTTAGTGACTCCAAATTCGGGGATTGTTACAACATATTGTATTTGTTTAAATCATTTAGTCCTGTTTTTATCTATTTCCGCTGTTAAATTGTAAACTATTTTTGGTTAATTCTGTTAATTGGGTGTTATCATGTTAGTTTAACTGCACACGTTGGCTTGTCTAGCGGGTTCAATGTTAGACGCAGTCACGACCTGAAGGTGGGAATTCGGGCCGTGACAAGTTGGTATCAGAGCTCTAGGTTGCTTAGGTCTCACAACTCACGAATAACCTTGGTAGAGTCTGAGGGATCGGTACGGAGACGTCTGTAATTATCCACAGAGGCTGCAAAGTTAGGATAACTCCACATTTCTTCATATCTATCGTGCGTTATGAATTCTGAGTACTGATTGAGTTTCCATTCTACTCTCTCACAGATGGCGAGGACGCGTGCTTCCCTTGGTTCCGCTCAGTAGCCCGACACTCCTGCTACAGTGCCTACGAGGGGTCGAGGTCGAGGACGAGGCCGTGCTAGAGGCTGAGGCCGGGGCCGGGCTCAGCCTAGAGTAGCAACATTAGTGGAGGACCCTCAGGTCGAGTCTGACGAGGAGGTCTCGGTTCCGGCAGTCCCTGTTAGACCAACGCAGGTCCCAGAGGGGTTCATAGCTACTCCAGTGCTTCAGGACGCTCTAGTCCGCTTCGTTGGGCTCATGGAGAGAGTAGCACAGGCAGGTTTTCTTCCTACTGCACCAACTGGTTCTTAGGCTGGGGGAGGGACCCAGACTCCTGTTATTCATACCCTAGAGTAGGTTGCCACTCAGTTTCAGACTCCAGCACCTCAGACAGCTGGAGTAGCTCAGCCGGGTATTGTGGCACCGGCAGCCGAGGATGCAGCTATGTCAGCAGATGCTCTATAGAGACTGGACAGATTCACCAAGTTATTCACTATTACTTTTACTGGTGCACCGTCAGAGGATCCACAGGATTACTTGGACAGCTATCATGAGGTTCATCGGAACATGGGCATAGTGGAGTCCAATGGAGTTGACTTCCCTACTTTTCGATTATCTGGCGCAGCCAAGACTTGGTGGAGGGACTACTGCTTAGCCAGACCAGCTGGGTCTGCACCTTTGAGTTGGGCTCAGTCCACAGAGGTATTTTTGGGGAAGTTCCTTCCCATTACTCAGCGAGAGGATCTTAGGAGGCAGTTTGAGCGCCTCCAGCAGGGATCTATGTCTGTTACTCAGTACGAGACCAGGTTCATCGCTCTAGCCAGGCATGCATTGATGATACTCCCCACTGATCGGGAGAAAGTTCGGAGGTTCATTGAGGGTTTGGCCCAGCCTATACGACTTCAGATGGCAGGGAGTCGAGTACTGATATTTCATTCCAGGATGCGGCCGATGTGGCCAGGAGGATTGAGATGATTTTGTCACAGGGAGGTGGTCAGGTGGCTGACAAGAGGCCCCATCATTTTGGTAGATTCAGTGGAGCCTCATCTGGAGGAAGGGACTCTTTCAGTAGGGGTCATCCACCCCGACCCTTTCAGTCAGCACTTCAGGTATCTCCCCGTGCACCGCCAACTCATGTTAGTGCACCACCAGCATCTATCAGTGCACAACCACTTTAGAGTTACCAGGGTAGTTATCAGGGTTGTCAGGGCCAGTTCCCGAGTCATCAGCCACAGTAGCAGAGATCTTGTTATAGTTGTGGTAGCCTGGGGCACATTTCCAGATATTACCCCCGAGCTTCGAGTGGACCCCAGTATCAGGGTTCCCGTGCCTTGGTTCCCACAGCAGGTGCACCCTTACCACCTCATCCAGCTAGGGGTGGTGGTCAAGGTGCCAGAGGTGGTGGTCAGGTTCATAGAGGTAGAGCACAAGCCACGAGGGGTAGAGGCCAGGTTGCAGCAGGTAGACCCAGGGATGTTCAGATTGGAGGGGTTCAACCCCGGTGTTATGCTTTTCCTGCTCGTCCTGATGCTAAGGCTTCTGATACAGTTATTACAGGTACGGTTTTAGTTTGCAGCCGAGAGGCTTCGGTGTTATTTGATCCGGGTTCTACATTCTCCTATCTGTCTTCATATTTTGCCCCTTATTTTAGCATGCCCCGTGATTCTTTGAGTACTACTGTGCATGTGTCTACACCGGTGGGTGATTCTATAGTGGTAGATCGAGTCTACCGTAATTGGGTAGTAGTTATTGGTGGTCTGGAGACTCAGGTTGATCTTTTGCTTCTTGATATGGTTGACTTTGATGTTATATTGGGGATGGATTGGTTATCTCCCTATCATGCTATCTTGGATTGTCATGCCAAGACAATGACCTTAGCCTTGACAGGAGTACCTCGTTTAGAGTGGAGAGGGACTCCTAGTCATTCTTCTGGTAGAGTTATTTCTTATATGAAGGCTCGACGCATGGTCGAGAAGGGTTGTTTGGCCTATTTGGCCTATGTTCTTGATTCTAATGCTGAGGTTCCTTATATAGAGTCCGTGCCCGTGGTTCGTGAGTTTCCAGAGGTGTTCCCTGCTGACCTGCCGAGTATGCCACCCGACAGGGATATTGACTTTTGTATTGAGTTAGCTGAGGGCACTCAGCCCATTTCTATTCCCCCGTATCGTATGGCTCCGCCAGAGTTGAAGGAATTAAAGGAACAATTACAGGATTTGTTGGATAAAGGCTTCATCAGGCCTAGTGTTTCTCCTTGGGGTTCTCCAGTATTGTTCGTGGAGAAGAAAGATGGCTCAATGAGGATTGTGCCCTTGCTTAATCTTCTTTGCTAGGTTATCTAATATCTCTAAGTAATTCCGATTCTGTGTTTAATTCTGTCTAGTATAATTATGTTCTCACCTGTCTATTCTGAAATCCATGCCCTATGTCTGTACCATTAGTTGTATGACTAACCCCCTTAATCCTATAAACTCATGAAAAACTTTTGTGCTTCTGTTGTTATATATTTCACTATGCGTGTTCTATGTGTCCCCAACTCCCATAACCCCTGAGTGAAATCTGTGGTTGAGTGATGCTGAACTTGTTTAAGTTGTTTGTTGATCTCTCATAGATGTTCACCCTATTTTTCAAAAGTTGTTTTTTACTACTAATCAGCTCCTATTTCAAAAACTTCTCTATTTCTTGAATCAATTCAATACTGCTTCCTTGTTAAAATCTTTTCAAACTATGTCAAGCACTCTCCTTAAGTCCCTAGGTTCTTCCCCTCCAGTGTGTGACTGCCTTGGGATCCTTTTGAAATCCCTCTGAACTTTGACACACTGAAGCTGGCCTTTCCACACTGCACTTACTCAATCCTTGTTACAAAGGTCTAGGTGTGAGCACTGCCCGGGATCCTTGAGGTCCTTAGGGAACTCTGACACACCTGGGCATGAAATTGGCTATGAAGTCCTTGGCATTTTGAGACCACTGAAGGCCTGGTGTTCTCAGGTTGTATTTGGGCCTACTTCAAACTCCCTATAAATTTTCCTTTTCATTTATGTAATTCATTCAGCCATCAGTCTGTAATAATTATTTGTAAACAAATATTGGGGTGGCTAGTGAAAATGGGAGGGTAGCCGTATAGTACTGTTGATATTATTGGGTAGAAAGCATGTTGTAGGTCTTATATTTTGTGAATTTCCATTAGAGACCATGCCTTAGGACTAATGTGCTCATTTGCATCCAAAATCATGCTCAATATGCATTAGATATCCTGTTCTTAGGGTTTCAAATCTATCGCTTTAGCATATCACGTGTCATTAATCCATGCTTTAACGTTGCATAAATTTCTCACGTAGAAATCCTGCTATTAGGTTAATAAATAACCTCAACACAAATCTGCCACGCCTGTGTGCATTTAGATACCATGTTCTAAAGGATCCTGCTTGCATTCATTTGAACACGCTTAGTCTAATTACAATAAGTCGTTGATCCATGAAAAAGTATAAATACAGTCCTACACATAGATGGCATATTCCTGAATAAAAGATGGTATCAATCCATTAATTTTCAGATCTGTATCACCTAGAGCAGCATGTTTATAGGTTAAATAACTTCAAAATTGCTTAAAATATCCTGTGATGATTATTACACACAGTCCCACGCCTAGGCAAGCCTTAGGTAACTAATCTTTATATAAAACCGGAAAACTGCTTTTTTTTTATTGTTTACTGCTGAGTGTTATAGGTTTTAAAATCAGTAGGAAAAATATTAGGATCCTGCCGCTGAGTTTTAAACAAGCATTGCCTATTCTGTGTATTAAGGTTCACCTAGACATCCTGTCTAAGATTTCCCTAAAAACTGCATGTATTTATGTTTTGAGACGTGTTGTTTATGTGCATTACATGTGGAGGTAAACATGGGCTTCTTAACTGTTTCTTTCATTTATTTGCTGGTCTTACTTGTTATTTGCATGTCGCCTAGATTTTTCCCTTTTGAAAACTTAGGGGTTTGACTAGGACTGCCCAGATTTAGAGGTCCTAAACTCCTCCGGGACCACAAAGAAGGGACGGGTAACAGCACGCTTAGAGCTCGTTGAATAAAACTCGCTTAATAACCGCTAAGGGGTGGGATAATGTCACGACCCCAAATCCTAACAGGCCGTGATGGCGCCTATCGTGGAACTAGACTAGCCAACCATCAATTTACTACGCATTTGTTCGATTATAACAATGCACAATATAACAATAAACAGATGCCATAATAAAGAAATAAATTATATAAGTCTAACGCCCCCAACCATGAACTAAAAAACTCTAAACAACCTCCCAGAACTGGAGTCAATAGTCATGAGCATCTAAGAATGAATAAGCCTAACTCTGCTAAAAACTCTAATATATGTTTCTGAATCAATTGATAAAAACATAATAAGGAAGGGAAGTGGAGAAGCTGTGGACGCTGGACAGCTACCTCGAAATCCCGTGAAATCCGCTAACGAACAAGCAAAAACTGCTACTGCTCCAGACCGTCACCTGAATCTGTGCACAAAGGCACATGGAGTCTTTATGAGTACGCCAACTCAGTAGTAATGAAAAGAAATCACAGTCTAAGAAATATAAAGCACACAAACAGATACACCATTCCACAACAACCAGTAAAACATCAAGTCACCAAGTTGTATTAAGCAATTTCATAAGTTCGAAATCAGTTTCCAGAAAACCTTTGAGAACAAGTAAATATCGATATATCTCAGTGAAATCCTCAGTAAAACTCAGTTTGAAAACGAAGTAAATCATAGTTCGAAAACATAGTAAAATCATCATGAAACTGCCCCTCAGGCCAAAATCATTTCTCGGAACAGATGCCCTCAAGCATTCCCTCAATCACTCAGTATAAATCATCACTCAGTATCAGCCCCGCGGGCAATGATCATCACTCAATCGGTATCGTCACTCACTGGGGGGGTGTTACAGACTTCGGAGGGGCTCCTACAGCCCAAGCGCAATAATAACATAAGTCCTGAAAGCCTTCTCACCTCTCTCATAAGGCTTGGAAGCCTTCTCACCTCTCTCATAAGGAAACAGTGTTTCATTTTTCAATAAATGGTATCAAAATACTCTGAGTGTCAAAACAATTTATCAGGAAGAGACTGAGTGTAATTCACAATATATCAAGTGAGAAAATACAGTATAGCAGTCCCCCAAGGGGTAAACAGATCGGCACTAGGCCCCAAACACGGCTTACAACCCAAAACATATCATAATATATAAATACTAATTAAGCAAAGGCTTAAAAATCGGTTTTGCAACTCAATAGTTGCCTAAGTAGGGAATATATTTCCCAAGTTTCAATCTTTGTATTCCANGTCCTGAGACTCAGAAATTTTTATAAAAAGTGTTCTTTGTCCTCCCACGAGTCCGTACATATAAAGAACACCAAAATCGGAGTTCGTTTGACCCCTAAAATCGACCCCTAAAGGTCTCATAATCTCAAGCCCTAAAACCCAATTTGTCTACTGATTTTCCATTAATTTACAGTGGTTTTATGTTCTATCATCACCCATAATCGAGTTTTAATGACTAGAACACTTACCTTTATGAAGAACAAGAATTTCCCTCTTCAAAATCGCCCCCAAGAGCTCTTTTCCGTACAACAATGGTGAAAAATAAGGTTTAAGTCGCGAAGGGTTTAATTATTTAATGCACAGTTATTTTGCTCTCTGCGATCGCGGTCAACGCCCTGCGATCGCATAGTGTTCCTCAGTTTGACCTCCGTCATCGCAGCTCTAGGCACGCGATCGCACAGTGCTTTTGCCAGCAACCCCACGCGCCCCAACTTCCTCTACGCGATCGCAGCTCATTCCACGCGATCGCACTGCCTTGGGCTCCCCCTACTCTGCGATCATATTTCTCCCCCCGCGATCGCAGTGAACAAAATCGCTGTGTGCAAAAACCAGAAAACCAGTAGTGATTTTAAGTCCAAATGTGTCCGTTAATCACCCGAAATCAATCCCGAGCCCCTCGGGACCCCAACCAAACTTACCAAAACATCCCATAACATCATTCAAACTTAGTTGCACTCTCAAAACACCAAAACTAACATCAAACACCAAATTCACATCGAATTCAAGCCTAAGAACTTTGATATTTCTAAAATCCACCAATGATGCCGAAACTATCCAAATCAACTCCGACTGACCTGAAAATTTGCAAACAAGTCCAAAATGACATTACGAACTTGTTCCATTTGTCGGAATTCCATTCCGGCCCCGATAGCCTATTTTCCACTGCCGATCAGAAATTACCCAAAAACTAACTTTCTCCAATTCAAGCCTAATACTACACCGGACATCACAAAATTATTCTGAACATACTCCTAAGTCCCAAATCACCTAAAGAAGCTATCCAAGCCATAAAATTTGCATTCCGAGGTCGTTTACCAATAAGTCAACTCTCAATTGACTTTTCTCACTTCAAAGCTAGTTTTAAAGACTGAATGACTAAACTCTCACTACAACCATTTTGATTTCAAGCCTACCAACTCTAACATATCAATAACAGTTAAACTAAGCTATGACAAGGCAATAGCAGTAATTAAAATGCAGGTTCTACGTAACGACAGACCGGGTCGTTGCAGATAATAGGTAGATAAGGATATGATGACTGTGCGCTAATGCAACGTGTATCCCCTCATTGAGGAGTGATTACTGGGTATTGCATAGGTGTGATCCTATAGGATAAACAACTTAGGTCCTCTCTTTCCCTTTTACATATGTGTGCTTAGACTATAAATCTGTTAAACCTTTATTCACCTATGTGTGCTTAGACTGCTAATCTGTCAAACCCTTGTCTGTTTACATATGTGTGCTTAGACTATAAATCTGTTAAACCTTTATTCACCTATGTGTGCTTAGACTGCTAATCTGTCAAACCCTTGTCTGTTTACATATGTGTGCTTAGACTGTCTATTTGCTACTTGACTAATTCACAAAGTAAGTTTGGACGAGACCCAGAGTTGTGGACTTCGAGGGGTGCTTAACACCTTCCCTTTGAAGTAATTTCAAGCCCTTACCCAATCTCTGGTTATACAATTAGTGTCATAAATGACCCGTAGTAGGTGCCCTAACGCACCTTAATATGTTAGGGGGCGACTCTTCAAATTCCTTATATCCCTTATCCCAAAAGGAAACGAGTTGTCCCAATAATGTCAAAACTCTTTACCGATCCGAAAGGAGAGCAAAAAGGGGGGCGCGACACCTTGGATTCATTGTGATATATGAAAGGTTGAGCTAGTTAACAGTATTCTACGATATACATATATTCCGGCTGGTTTCATTGTGAAATGATGGTTGATGAAGTTTATGAGCAATACAAATTTCTTTTTACAATTGTTGAGAAAAAATTATTGTGAAAGGAATTGACTCGAATTGTGAAATCTCTTATAAATAAAGTGATGTGATTGTCTGGTGGGAGCGGGTTGCACGCCGCAACAAGGAGTGATAAGGTGGACATGTGGGATCGGGTTGCACACCGTAACAGGAGAAATAATGGTGATATATATATAGGGAGGAGCAATAAGGGAGGACATGTGGGAGCGGGTTGCGCACCGCAACAAGGAGCAATAAGGGAGAACATTTACGTTTTACTGATTTTAAACACAAAGATTGGAAGACTTTCTATTTACTCTATTAATTCTCATATGCAATTATGGTTATTTTAAAGTGAAATTTGGAAATTTGGAAACTTATATGAGAATTGGTTATAGCTGAGACCATGGAAAAGGTGGTTGAGTCATTTATTTATTGTTACAGATCATTGTTTTTGTCTAGTTTAGATTTCTTTCTTGCTTTATTATGCATTGTTCATAGGTTATGTTATAAATGCCTTGCCGTAGCATCGTCAGTACTTGTCGAGGTTAGGCTTGCCACTTACTCAGTACATGGGGTCGGTTGTACAGATACTACACTCTACACTTCTTGTGCAGATCCAGGTTCCGGTCAAAGATGATCCTTTGAGCATAGTTAAGCATTTACGCGGAGACACGAGGTGGATCTGCTGGCGTCGCAGATTCCTGAAGTCATCTCCTAGTTATCTAGATACTGTTTTATTTCATTCAAAACAGAGATACATTTCTTTCAACCCATTTATTTGTAGTACTCTGTAGTAGTTCGTGAATTGTGACACCAGACCTTGGGTAGTTTTATAGTTATTATTAGCTCATGGTTCGTTTATTGTTCCAAATACTATTTATGATATCAGTCATTATAAAGTATTAGATTTCATATTTATTTTAAATTGTTTATTCGTGTTTAAGTAAATATTCAAGGAAAATGTTAATTAATTTCTACCATTAGCGTGCCTAGCAAATGCGGTGTTAGGCACCATCACGATCCCGAGAGTTGGGAATTTGGGTCGTGTCAATTTGGTATCAGAGCACTAGGTTGCTTAGGTCTCACAGCTCATGAACAAGCTTAATAGAGTCTGAAGGATCGGTACGGAGATGTCTGTACTTATCTCTCAGAGGCTATAAAGTTAGGAAAAAAACTCAATTTTATTTCTACTATATCGTGCGATTATTGATATCTCAAATACTGATCGAACTCTTCTATTCTCTCGTGGATGGTGAGAACACGTGTTTCTTCTTCCGCTGACCAGCAATCCGGTCCTCCAGCAGCAGCAGCTCTTACTAGTGGTAGAGGCCGAGGCCATACCATAGGCCAAGGCAGGGGCAAGACTCGGCCCATTCCTTGGTAAGCAGCCCCAGCTACGGAGCCCCAGATAGAGATAAATGAAGGTGTTCCAACTCAGACGGTTCCAGCGGGACCAACTCAGGTCCCAGAGGGGTTTATTGCTACCCCAGTGCTTCAGGATGCTTTGGTCCGATTAGTGGGCCTTATGTAGAGCGTAGCCCAGGCAGGCACACTCCTTGTGGCAACAGCCGTATCTCAGGCTAGAGGAGGGGTCCAGACTCTTTCTACCCACACTCCTAATAAGACTACTCCTCAGGTTCAGACCCCAACAGCTAATCCGGTTAGGGTAATTCAGCCAGTTATTGCAGCGCCGCTCATTGATGGGGCAGCTATGTCCACCGATGCATTGTGGTTGTTGGACAGGTTCATTAAGCTTTTCCCTATTCATTTCGGTGGTGTTGCTTCAGAGGACCCTCAGAAATATCTGGACAGCTGTCATGAGGTTCTTCGGAATATGGGTATTTTGGAGACCAATGGGGTCGATTTCGCTGCTTTGTAGATGACTGGTTCCGCCAAGAAATGTTGGAGGGATTTCTTGTTAACTAGACCGGCTGGGTCACCTGCTCTGACTTGGGATCAGTTTTCACACCTATTTCTGGAGAAGTCATTGCCTATCACTACTAGAGAGGAAAATCGTCGTCAGTTTGAGCGAGTTCTGCAGGGCAACATGACTCTCACCCAATATGAGAATCATTTTGTGGACTTGGCTCGACATGTTATCCTTTTGTTACCCATAGAGAGGGAGAGGGTCAGGATATTTATTGAGGGCCTTGATCAGCCCATCAGGTCAAGATTTCTTTTCAGGATGCGGCTAATGTGGCCAGGAGAGTTCAGATGGTTCTCGAGATGGGAGGTCAGGGGTCAGACAAGAGACCTCGCCGTTCTGGTGGATTCACTGGTGCCTCATCTGGAGGCGGGGTTTCATTTAGTAGAGGTCAATCTTCCAGGCCATTTCATTCATCACTCCAAGAATCTCATGGTACTTCAGGTGGTCGTGGTTCTTATATGCCTCCTTCTGCTCAGCCAGTATACAGTGAACCATCAGCTCCTATCAGAGCACCTCCTCTGTATAGTTACTATCAAGGTCATCCGGCTCATCAGGGTCAGTCTCTATATCATAAGGGATGTTTTGAGTGTGGTGAATATAGGCATGTTTGGAGAGTTTGTTCAGGTTACTAGGGGTGGAGGAAATCCTGCTAGAGGAGAGGTCCGCCTATCAAAGGTCCTTATAGAGACATAGTTCAGGGTGGTAAAGCCCAGCCCCGATTATTTGCATTTCCAGCTAGACCCAAGGCGGAGTCCTCCGATGTTGTTATTATAAGTATCATTTCAGTTTGCAATAGAAATACCTAAGTTTTGTTTTATCTGGGGTCTACTTATTCTTATGTGTCATCATATTTTGCCTCGTGTTTTGTTGTACCCCGCGATTCCTTGAGTGTTCCTGTTTATGTGTCTACGCCAGTGGGGGATGCTATTGTGGTAGATCGTGTGTATTGTTCGTGTGTAGTAGTCATTGAGGGTCTTAAAGCTATTGTAGACCTTCTGCTTCTTGATATGGTGGATTTTGACGTCATTTTGGGCATGGATTGGTTGTCACCCTATTATGCCATCTTGGACTGTCACGCCAAGACAGTTACTTTAGCCTTGCCGGGGTTGCCTCGATTAGAATGGAAAGGGACTCCTGGTCATTCTCCCATCAAAGTGATCTCTTATGTCAAGGCTCGTCGCATGGTTGAGAAGGGGTGTTTGGCTTATTTGGCTCATATTCGTGATTCTGAGCCTGAAGTTTCTTCTATAGATTTAGTGCCTATTGTTCGTGAGTTTCCTGATGTGTTTCCTGCAGACCTGCCGAGGGATGCCACCCGACAGGGATATTGATTTTTGTATTGATGTGGCTTCTGGCACTCAGCCCATTTCCATTCCTCCATACTAGATGGACCCACCAGAATTGAAAGAGAAGTTGCAAGACTTGCTTGATAAGGGTTTTATTAGACCTAATGTCTCGCCCTGGGGTGCACCGGTTCTGTTCGTAAAGAAGAAGTATGGAACTATCCATTGCCGAGAATTGATGATTTATTTGACCAACTTTAGGGTGCCAGTGTGTTTTTGAAAATTGATCTGAGATAGGGCTACCATCAGTTGAAGATTAGGGTGTCCGATGTCCCTAAGACAACCTTTCGGATGAGGTATGGGCACTATGAATTTCTGGTGATGTCGTTTGGGTTGACTAATGCTCTAGAAGCCTTTATGGATTTGATGAATCGGGTTTTCAAGCCCTATCTGGATTCCTTCGTAATAGTGTTTATTGATGATATTATAATATACTCCTGCAGTTGGGAGGAGCATGAACAACACATCCGATTAGTGCTCCAGACTTTGAGGGAAAATCAGTTGTATGCAAAATTTTCAAAGTGTGAGTTCTGGTTGGATTGAGTAGCTTTTTTGGGTCATATCGTATCGGCAGAGGGTATTCAAGTATATCCTAAGAATATAGAGGCAGTCAAGAATTGTCCTAGACCCACTTCAGCCACGGAAATCATGAGTTTCTTGGGTTTGGCGGGTTACTACTGTCGTTTTGTGGAGGGGTTTTCATCTATATCAGACCCGATGACTAAATTGACTCAGAAAGGTGCCCCATTTAAATGGTCGGACGAGTGTGAGGCGAGTAGAAGCTTAAGGCAACATTGACTTCAGCACCAGTGTTGGTGTTACCATCAGGTTCAGGACCTTTCACGGTATATTGTGATGCTTTCCGTGTTGGGCTTGGTGCAGTATTAATGCAAGATGGTAAGGTGATTGCATATGCGTCTCGAAAATTGAAAGTACATGAGAAGAATTATCATGTCCATGGCTTAGAGTTGGCAGCCATTGTTCATGCATTAAAGATTTGGAGGCACTATCTCTAAGGTGTGCCGTGTGAGGTTTTCACGGATCATCGCAGTCTCCAGTATTTATTCAAGCAAAAGGATCTTAATTTGAGACAGAGAAGATGGTTAGAATTACTGAAAGATTATGATGTCACTATATTAAATCCTCTAGGAAAGGCCAATGTGGTGGCCGATGCATTGAGTAGGAAGGCGGTGAGTATAGGCAGCTTGCATTTATTCCAGTCGGTGAGAGGCCGTTAGCTTCAAATATTCATACTTTGGCTAATCCGTTCGTGAGGTTGGATATTTCGCCCAACAGTGTTTTAGCTTGTACAGTCGCTCGGTATTCTTTATTTGAGCGTATCAAAGATCGGCAGGATGATGATCCGCATTTGACGGTCCTTAGGGACACAGTTCGGAACGGTGGTGCCAAGAAGGTTACAGTTGGATATGACGGTGTTTTGAGGATGCATGGCCATATATGTGTGCCTAATGTTGATGGTCTTCATGAGTTGATCCTTTAGGAGGCTCACAGTTCTAAGTATTTTATTCACCCGGGGGCTCCCAAGATGTACAAGTACCTACGGCAGCATTATTGGTGGCGAAGAATGAAGAAGGACATTGTTTCTTATGTGGCTTGTTGTTTGAATTGTCAACAAGTGAAGTATGAACATCAGAGACCCGATGGTTTGCTTCAGCAGATAGAGATTCCTGAGTGGAAGTGGGAGCGTATCACTATGGACTTCGTTGTTGGGCTCCCACGGACTCAGAGGAAATTCGACGCAGTTTGGGTTATTATGGATATGCTGACTAAATCAGAACATTTCATTCCAGTGGCAAGTACTTATACTTCGGAGCAGTTGGCAGAGATATATATTCGAGAGATTGTTCACCTTCACGGTGTGCCCGTGTCTATCATTTATGATCAGGGAACGCAGTTTACCTCGCACTTTTGGAGGGAGGTTCAACGTGAGTTGGGTACACGGGTTGAGTTGAGCACGACATTCCATCCTCAGACGGACGGGCAGTCCGAGCGTACTATTCAGATCTTGGAGGATATGCTCCGCGTTTGTGTTATTAACTTTGGAGGTTCTTGGGATCAATTCTTGTCGTTAGCAGAGTTTGCCTACAATAATAGCTACCAATCGAGCATTTAGATGGCTCTCTATGAGGCATTATATGGTAGACGATGTAAATCGCCAGTTGGATGGTTTGAGCCGGGAGAGGCTCGATTGTTGGGTACAGACTTAGTTCAAGAGGCCTTAGATAAGGTCAAGGTTATACAGGATCGACTTCGTGCAGCTCAGTCCAGGCAAAAGAGTTATGCCGACTGCAAGGTTTTTGATGTAACATTCAAGGTTGGAGAAAGAGTATTACTTCGGGTATCAACCATGAAGGGTGTCATGAGATTTGGGAAGAAGGGTAAGTTGATCCGTAGGTATATCGGGCCATTCGAGATTCTTGAAAGAGTGGGGGAGGTATCTTACATACTTGCGTTGCCTCCAGGGTTATCCTCAGTTCATCCGGTATTTCATGTATCTATGCTCCGGAAATATCATGGTGACCCGTACCACGTGTTAGATTTTAATTCTGTCCAATTGGACAAAGATTTGACTTATGAGGAGGAGCCGGTAGCCATTTTAGATCGGCAGGTTCGTCAGTTGAGGTCAAAGAGTTATCCTTCAATTCGAGTGCAGTGGAAAGGTCAGCCTGTTGAGGTATCTACTTGGGAGTTCGAGTCGGACATGCAGAGAAGATATCCCCACTTGTTTGTCAGTTCAGGTAATTTTCTATGTCCGTTCGAGGACGAACGATTGTTTTAGAGGTGAAGATTGTGATGACCCAAAGGGTCATCTTATGAATTAAGACTCTATTCCAGGATCATTAGCCTTAAAAAGTCTAATTTTAATTACCTCAATTTGCGTGCACAGTCTGGGCGTAAAACCGGAAAGCTTTTATGTTAAAATATGAGAAATAGTAATTTTTAAAGTTAAAATTTTAGTTTTGGTTGACTTTGGTCAACATTTTGAGTAAACGATGGATTTGTGTCTCGATTATCCTAAGAAGTCCGCAATGAAATGTGGGACTTGGGCGTATGCCAGGGCGTGAATTCCTTGGTCCCTAGCCTTAGAAAACAATTTTCGAAGAAAATTGTTATACAGAAACTTTAAAGGAAATAAAGAAATGATTATTGTTTGAACTCATTGGTATCGGGTCCGTATTTTGGTTCCGGAGCCCGGTACATATTTGTTATAATGTGAAAATCGTGATTGTGAAATTTGATGAGACTCAGAATTTATTTGACGTCATATGGACGTCCGATTGAGAAATAGTGAAATCTAAGTGTTCTTGAGGAAAATCATGATGTTGAGGTTAAATTCATAGTTTTGATGTTATTTTATATGATTTTATCGCACGAGCAAGTCCGTATGATGTTTTTAGACTTGCGTGCATGTTTGGTTTGCAGGTGTCACGACCCAAATTCCCAACCTTAGAGATCGTGATGGCGCCTACTTCACACTCGCTAGGCAAGTCAATGTTAGAGTTCGATTAACTACTTTGCTTTGATTATCCATTTAGACATAACAAAATAATTTAGAGTAAACTTAATCTAATGGTTTCAATAAATAACTCCAAATATAAAATGATAAACCACTAAATAAACCGATCCACGAACTAATTATATAAATAACTCTAAGACTACCCCAGGGTCTGGTGTCATAGGTTCACGAACTACTAAAGAATACTACAAATAAGGGGCTGAAAGAAATAATATAAATGTTTTGAGAAAATATAAAACAGCCTCTACGAACTAGAGAATACTCTGGGGATCTGCGAACGCCGGCAGATATACCTCGTGTCTCCGGATAATGGATAGCTGCTATTGAAATCCCTGTTGTTGGTCGGTACCTGGATCTGCACAAAAGAGTGCAGAGTATAGTATCAGTACAACCGACCCCATGTACTGAGTAAGTGTCGAGCCTAACCTCGACGAAGTAGTGACGAGGCTAAGGCGGGGCAATTATAACTTAACCTGTGACAATATATATTTATAATAACACAACAAAATAATTTTACACAAACAAGAAAATATAAACTGAAACAATAAATACAATAACTCAGTAGCAGATGTCACCAAACTTTCACACAAATTTTCAAATTTCCAAATTTTAATTTAAAATAACCAATTGTGCAGGATATGAGAAAACACTAGGATAAAACAATAATTTTCAAATCTTTGTATTTAAAATTAGTAAAACATAAACACCCCCCTTATCACAGTCATATATTTATAATTTCACTGTCCACCCTTATCACAGTCATATATATATATATATATATATATATATATATATATATACTTTTCCTGTCCACCCTTATC